>SNQJ01S0031415.1:58414-84695 GCA_010110895.2 Picea sitchensis
CTATTACACTAACTCTAACAATTAACTGTCTAATTACTTATTGAATTATAACTTATTCACAAATATACACTATCTACAACTTGCAGATTTGAATAAAACCTGTAAAACTCATTTGCTTTCTGCCCTAACACAGAGAAAGATGTTTTTGATTTTTATAGTTTTATGAATAAGAAATAAAACTTACTGAAATTAAACGATCTAATATACTAATTAACTAAAATACTAACAAATATACTAAACAAATAACAACAAACAGACCTGGAAACGCTCCAAATTTGTCCTGTGTATGATGACTTTGAAGTTGGTCGGAGGAAGGAAACTCGCACCGGTTGATCCAAAATATTTTCGTAAACGACAGGCTGTGCTGCTCTTTGAGTTGTTTACAAGACAAACAAGACATAAAAATTCATAACAATTATATGATTTATAAATCTCTGCAATAAGGGAAACCTGTTATGCAAAAACTTATATTTAATAATTCAATTTATGAAGAAGGGAAACTTGTCGTTCACAACCCGAATCACGCAATTGCTATGTTTTTATACACTTGGAAGAAGTCGGGCATGGATTAAAGTGATAAAATTATATCATTTGCAAAATATTAAGATATCTAAAGTAGTCACTAACCAAATACAAATTGATATACATAACATGAAACAAAATATTGATATCATGAGAAGCTAAAGCTGTAAAAAAACACCAAATTCTGCCTCAGCTTGTATTAAAATTCCATATCCTTGTTCTCCCACGAATGAGGATGAATGTTATTACAAAAATAATCAGTATTTATAAGTATTTACACAGGGTAAAACCTCCCTGTGGATAGTATCAAACTGTTTACATAATCTGGGAAGATATTCCCAAGATCAACTAAACTAAGAAATCAAAATGCAAGTAAAATCTCTCAAATATCCTCTAACTTCTCATCAAATCCAATGCAATTTCGAATTCATCTGCAATAGACCAAAAATAACAAGTTAGAAAGATATTTTATTAGCAAAACAATAAAAATCTAATCCTACAGACTTAGCTACAGAATCCTCTGATTCTGTAGGTAGTCTAAAATAACATACAGGATCAAATTGAAATCAAATAAAATCTTATAAAAGAATTAAAACCAATTTTCTTCCAATGATCATTTAAAACAAATCACTCAAGATTCACATGATTTTATCATTCAACATTAAACAGAATCAAAAGTGATTCAATGGAAAATAGGGGTAAGAATACTTTGTTTTTCTGTTACCATAAAATCGGGTTGAACAGTAACAAGATTGTTCCATATCTAATCAAAATCGATTATGAGTCATATCGTATGTGATATGATCTAATCCAAAACAACCATTTTCCACTTGTTATAGCCGTAACGATATAGCAGCAAGATTCAAATAATTTAATCAAATGCAAAGAAAAGAACTACTTTGTTTCAGTTATCGTTACAAATTGGGTAAATGAAATCACATGTCTCAACAAATCAAATGAGATCATTTTGATATCCAATCGAAAAAATAACAAATAGAAAATACTTCGTTATACTTGCATCGAACAGGATGATCACGATAACTGCAAATCAAAAAGATTTAGGTTGTGAATGAATTCAAACTGTAACCAACGCATAACCAAAACGTGACAGGATCAATCAAACATGATTCGTTACAGATTTCGATTACTGATTCTTGCATAGTCAACAGACATGATCAATTAATTTTGATCACAAATGTTTTAATCAAACGGAGCTTAACCGAGTTTGACTGATTCATTTCACAAATTAAAATATAGAGCATCAACGATTCGTAAAACGAAATTGCCAATTTAGAACAAAAACGAATCGATTTAGCTGAGGATTTTCACCCAATTGTTAAGATTCGGATTCATTTCCAATTTGAGCGTGGATGTCATTTGAGCACATTGTTTTTATCAAGGAAACAGGGTCAATTAACTTGGAATCAATCAAATATAGAACAACATCGTAACAAGTATCCTCCCGAAACATTTACCATTCCAATGATAATGAAATAGAATCCGGGTAAGATTGTAACAATCAAACTCAATCAAACCGTTTATCAACTATAGCACACGGATCATAAACAAATCCAATCTAAGCATAATACAAACTCAATCATTTGGAGGCAAACCATTAATTTTATAAACTAGTCAATCAGATCTCAAAACATACCACTCAAATCCAATCGAAATCTAACGATTGCTAAACTGGGAATAATCATATCCTATATTGAATCAAACTTCATTTTGTTCAAAGCCAGTACATATATAGAATGCATGCAATGTAACCGAATCATTCAATGATGCGAACAAAGTTGTTTGAAAACTGAATCACAAACATTATATTCACCTAGATTATTTACATAATGAAATGAGATTTTCCATACCTGTGTAGAGACGAGGCTGTTGAATTATGCCAACTTAGATTTCACGACAACTGTGGCCGATTCCACATTTTTAAACAAGATGGAGCTTGTCGTCCTTTTTTTTTTATCAGTGGCTTGTAGCTTAGCCTTTTGACTAGTAAGCAGTGCAACATGGTCCTCCAAGGATTGGATTTTTGACTGGAGAATCGGAAAATCTAGAAGGATTTTATAAATCTAGAAGGAAGGTTGAAGGACCACTGTTGCAAGGAGTGAACATGGTCGGAGATCCAAATAACTAGAGTTTATTGAAGGTTTGCCACAAGGACTACGAGCAGGGATCATTTTGGAAGCTTGAGTTTATACGTGAAATCTCAGGAGGGATTTAACCTTTGAAGTGTTCAAAGGGAGACGGAGGTTGAAATCGTCTCAAAGAAGTTAATTTCAAGAGGGAGAACGTCAATTCGTTTGGACATATGTCCTTGATGAGTGCATCTCGTGGTCAGAATTCTCCGTGGAGAACCGCGAAGTCGCGATGACCATAGGATCCAGAGGAGTTGTAAGGTGGTTAGGAGTTGGGTGAATCTGTCACCCTGACATCAAGAAACAATGTGGACTGTTGATCATGGTCTATTGAGCCATACGATCATTTCGATGATTCAGAATTCGCAAGTTTGGAGTGAAGGACAAAATCCTTGGTCACTCTAAAACTCGAATCGCGAAAGGAATACTCAAGTGTGAAATTTTGGTTTTTTTGGGTTCAACATTTTGGAACCTCTGATGATAAGGAGCCAGGGTGCTTTGCACTGAAAACCCCAAAGTCATGAAATAAAAAGTGTCTTTGGAATGGAATCCTGACATTTCAACATTTTGGGGTCTGGGAAGTAGAGGAGACAAGTGATTTTTGGAACCAAGAGTTTCAAACCCCCGCTACACGAAATCCCGAAAAAAGGGTCGCTATTTCAGAATTCAGGGAATCATAAGGCAAGAGGAACGATTGTTGGGTCATTTTCTCAAGTCCCAAAAAGCTGAATTTAGTGGCAACAGGTGATGTGCGTTGGAGTGGTCAACCCTCGTTGACAATTCACATTTCGGCACTTGTCAAGAGCTGTGGAAATACATCGGGACTCTCCAACTCCCGAAACTCGAAGTCCTTTGTGGCTTAAACAAAGGGTTTAATTAACCCTCGTCATGGTTTTAGTGAATATTATGAGTGAATCTCGTCTTGAGGGAAGGAGGTCTACGGTAGCTCCTAAAGCCATTTCTTCAAAGCTAAACTCATCATGTTTGACTACCTTAACCTTAATTATTTTTAGCATTCCACCAGAAATGAACCTCTTTGTAGCGCCTAGATCTATAAAAATACTAAGGGTATGGTTAGAAACATTACCTGACATCTCAAGAACAATCGCCTGGTGCTCTACTCAATGGTTATTCACCGTTGGATGAATCCGATGGGCCTTTCCCAAATCTCCCACCTTAGTGGGTCTGGTTGATCCAAATTTTCTGGTCCTCTCCACTAGGTAGTCACACTGGTAATGTGGCTCTCTACATGTCCAACACCCTTTCTTCGGTTTAGTACTCCTGGTACCCGAAGTATAAGCTGACGACCCACTAGCCTCGTACCTTGGTTTGTTCTATTGAGTAGGCCTAAATTGTTGTTGTTGCGGTCGACATTTATGATGGTGTTGTGGTCCTCTATAAGGAGTTCATTGTTGAGGCATCGATCGTCGTGGTGTAGTGTATGTGGATTCTCTTTGAGTGCCTCAAAATCCTGGTAAATGTCCAGCCGGTGTCTGATGTTGTAGCACACCATATGACACCTATCCCGTTGGTCTCGCTGGAGTCCTACTCTGACCGCCTTTGGTAATCTCCTACTCTTCTATGAGGGCCTTTTGGACAACATCATGAAAGGTTTGAGGCATTGAAATCCTCACCTTTGCATGAATCTTGATGTTAAGGCTGAACACAAACTTGTTGACATTAAGTTTTTTCGGTATTCAGGTGGGGAGCATATGGAATAATCTCCATGAAACAAGCCTCATACTCGGGCACTATATGGTCACCCTATCACAAGGCATTGAACTTTTTGAGCTAACGCATAATGAATTCCTTAGATAGATACCTCTCCCGAAACCATTCCTTGAACATTTTCCATGAAACGTCTTTGACTTCCATGTTCAATTGCAGGAGGAGCGTCTTCCACCATAGAAGAGAACTCCCCTTCAGTTGAAAGATTGTCATGTGGACCTTCATGTTGGAGGAATAGTCGTGAAGTGAAAATCACATTGCCATATTCTCCAACCATGCCTCGGTGGTTGCACTGTCCAGGGCACCAAAGAACTCAAGAAATTTGACCTTCTCAAGTTACCGGTGAATTCTACCAGTACCGACCAGAGTGCATGGCGGACCCTCAGGAGGTGCCAATGCCCTAGCCTTATCTCTATCCAAACGGTTGATCAATTCCTCAGACATCCTCTGAAAAGACCTCATCAGTCCAACCACATCACCCACAACTATATGTTCCTTCCCAACAACATGTTCATCTCCCTGGGGGTTAGATCCCTCAGGTGTGGATGTTATTGGGGGAATCGTGCCTCCTCCCATAGCACCTCTTCATCTTCCTCCACAACTTCTTTTAACCATGATTACCTGCACGGATTCAAATCAATTTAATTAGCAACATTTTATAAACAATTATCTAATCAATGGAAGTCGTAGTGATCCCAAGTCATAGGTCAAACCGCCTCTAATACCATATTTAATGACCCCAATTTTTACGAAAACATACAATGAGTAACAAGTGCTAAAATTTTATTTTTATTTTTTTAAGTAGGGAAGTAACAACATCAATAGTCAATCAACGCAACTCGACGATGAACACAATGCATGTAATTAAGGAAACAAACAAACATAACGACCTAGCATACTAGCACATCAAGTAGTTGGAAGCAACATATCATAGTCAATCAGAAAAAAATATATATAAACGACTACGCTCCCATCCTACCCTGCAAGGTTACGACCTCAAGGACACATTAGAAACACTCAAGCCCATGTTCCCATCGATTTTGACCATTTAAGGTCTCAAGGCTGGCGATTGTTCTAAGGAACAAGGAGTTGTGTACATCCCACCTAACACAACAATTCCATATGACTAAACTAAAACACAACAACAAGGTCATTTAGGTGAAACCAACATAAAAATGATGCAAGTACTATGAAAAACCACGGTGGGCGAGAACAATCACAATCATGCATTACATAAAAAATTACAATACATTTATTTCAATAATAAACATCAATGCCATCAGGAGGCACATGACCCAAGTCTCGGTTTCCATATGCACTCATCGATCATTGTGCTCCATGATCCAGTCATAAGGTATCACGTCACTGCATTGTGGCAAGTGCGCCAAGAATCCAAACGTAAACAAAAATAAGTCTAAACCTTCAACCAAACATAAAATCCTACATGCTTAAAATCCAAGTTGTTCCCTCATACATCATACGACATCGTTAGATGAAGGTGCTCTAAACAAAAAATCAACCATGGATACAAGGTAACTAAAATTGATATATTCAATAGGCGCAACGACTGGACATAAAACATTAGCAATTATCATCTTAAGGACTAAATCACAACATAATTAACCAGTCACCATCTAAGGGTAAAATAATCTAACCATCTTTAAGTAGCATATACCTTCCATTGAAGGGTTTATCATCTAAGTGTTGACGGGCGAAATTGTCCGTCCATCAACTGAGAGAGTAGAACCGGTCCAGGGTTGTCTAATAACCCAATCCGTTTGGAATGAACCACCCTAACGGGTTTAACGGCTCCGTTGGCCGTTCTAAGGTCCTAAGAAAACCAAAGAAAAGAAACTAATCTAAACTAACTAATCTAACTAACAAACTAAATTAACTAAACAAAACAAACTAAACTAACAAACAATAAATAAAAACAAACTAATACACTAATCTAATTAAAACAAACTACTAAATAAATTAAACAAAAACTAAATATAAACTACTCTAACTATTCTACATACAAACTACTAATGACTATTACACTAACTATAACAATTAACTGTCTAATTACTTATTGAATTATAACTTATTCACAAATATACACTATATAAAACTTGCAGATTTGAATAAAACCTGTAAAACTCATTTTCTTTCTGCCCTAAGACAGAGAAAGATGTTTTTTATTTTTATAGTTTTATGAATAAGAAATAAAACTTACTGAAATTAAATGATCTAATATACTAATTAACTAAAATACTAACAAATATACTAAACAAATAACAACAAACAGACCTGGAAACGCTCCAAATTTGTCCTGTGTATGATGACTACGCAGCTGGTCGGAGGAAGGAAACTCGCACCGGTTGATCCAAAATCTTTTCGTAAACGATAGGCTGTGTTGCTCTTTGAGTTGTTTACAAGACAAACAAGACATAAAAATTCATAACAATTATATGATTTATAAATATCTGCAATAAGGGAAACCTGTTATGCAAAAACTTATATTTAATAATTAAACTTATGAAGAAGGGAAACCTGTCGTTCACAACCTGAATCACGCAATTGCTATGTTTTTATACACTTGGAAGAAGTCGGGTATGGATTAAAGTGATAAAATTATATCATTTGCAAAATATTAAGATATCTAAAGTAGTCATTAACCAAATACAAATTGATATACATAACATGAAACAAAATATTGATATCATGAGAAGCTAAAGCTGTAACAAAACACCAAATTCTACCTCAGTCTGTATTAAAATTCCATATCCTTGTTCTCCCACGAATGAGGATGAATGTTATTACAAAAATAATCAGTGTTTATAAGTCTTTCCACATGGTAAAACCTCCCTGTGGATAGTATCAAACTGTTTACATAATCTGGGAAGATATTCCCAAGATCAACTAAACTAAGAAATCAAAATGCAAGTAAAATCTCTCAAATATCCTCTAACTTCTCATCAAATCCGATGCAATTTCGAATTCATCTGCAATAGACCAAAAATAACAAGTTAGAAAGATATTTTATTAGCAAAACAATAAAAATCTAATCCTACAGACTTAGCTACAAAATCCTCTGATTCTGTAGCTAGTCTAAAATAACATACAGGATCAAATTGAAATCAAATCAAATCTTATAAAAGAATTAAAACCAATTTTCTTCCAATGATCATTTAAAACGAATCACTCAAGATTCACATGATTTTATCATTCAACATTAAACAGAATCAAAAGTGATTCAATGGAAAACATGGGTAAGAATACTATGTTTTTCTGTTACCATAAAATCGGGTCGAAGAGTAACAAGACTGTTCCATATCCAATTGAAATCGATTATGAGTCATATCGTATGTGATACGATCTAATCCAACACAACCATTTTCCACTTGTTATAGCTGTAACGATATAGCGGCAAGATTCAAATCATTTAATCAAATGCAAAGAAAAGAACTACTTTGTTTCAATTATCGTTACAAATTGGGTAAATGAAAT
The DNA here is from genome assembly GCA_010110895.2 of Picea sitchensis. Lineage (NCBI taxonomy): Eukaryota > Viridiplantae > Streptophyta > Pinopsida > Pinales > Pinaceae > Picea > Picea sitchensis. The sequence continues at coordinate 66,304 of SNQJ01S0031415.1, forward strand.
CACATGTCTCAACAAATCGAATGAGATCGTTTTGATATCCAATCAAAAACATAACAAATAGAAAATGCTTCTTTATACTTGCATCGAACAGGATGATCATGATAACTACAAATCAAAAAGATTTAGGTTGTGAATGAAGTCAAACTGTAACCGACGCATAACCAAAACGTGACAAGATCAATCAAACATGATTCGTTACAGATTTCGATTACTGATTCTTGCATAGTCAACAGACATGATCGATTAATTTTGATCACAAATGTTTTAATCAAACATAACGTAACAGAGTTTGACCGATTCATTTCACAAATTAAAATATAGAGCATCAACGATTCGTAAAACGAAATTGCCAATTTAGAACAAAAATGAATCGATTTAGCTGAGGATTTTCACCCAATTGTTAAGATTCGGATTCATTTCCAATTCGAACGCAGATGTCATTTGAGCACGTTGTTTTTATCAAGGAAACAGGGTCAATTAACTTGGAATCAATCAAATATAGAACAACATCGTAACAGGTATCCTCCCTAAACATTTACGTGTCCAATGATAATGAAATAGAATCCGGGTAAGATTGTAACAATCAAACTCAATCAAACCGTTTATCAAATATAGCACACGGATCATAAACAAATCCAATCTGAGCGTAATACAAACTCAATCATTTGGAGGAAAACCATTAATTTTATAAACTAGTCAATCAGATCTCAAAACATACCACTCAAATCCAATCGAAATCTAACGATTGCTAAATTGGGAATAACCATATCCTATATTGAATCGAACTTCGTTTTGTTCAAAGCCAGTCCATATATAGAATGCATGCAATGTAACAGAATCATTCAATGATGTGAACAGAGTTGTTTGAAAACTGAATCACAAACATTATATTCACCTAGATTATTTACATAATGAAATGAGATTTTCCATACCTGTGTAGCGACGAGGCTGTTGAATTATGCCAACTTAGAATTCACAACAGTTGTGGCCGATTCCACATTTTTAAACAAGATGGATCCTATCGTCCTTTTTTTTTATCAGTGGCTTGTAACTTAGCCTTTTGACTGGTAAACAGTGCAACCTGGTCCTCCAAGGATTGGATTTTTGACTGGAGAATCGGTACATCCAAATAATATCTCTCTAACCATGAGCTGCATTGATCACAGGGTGGCACTGTATATTTAGACAGAGCAGGAGGGGGTTTGGATAAATGATTGGGGGATTCACAAGGCAGTTTAATGCCTGGGTTGTTAGGGTCATCCTGTAGGGAAGGGGGTAGGTTTGACACAAATTCATACGAGGGTTCGGCACACAAACCTTGCAAATAGGGGTATTCGCTAGCCAAGAAACGCTCTACCTCTGAATCAGAGTCCTCACTCAACACGATAGGGTTAGGCTTGACAGGGGGTTTTGGCTTATTTCTTGACATCCGTGAAATCAAACGGGCATTCTTCTTCCCTTTGGAGTTTGCAGTGAGGTTGGCTTTGGGCTTCTTTCTCATAGGATTAACAGTCTCAACACCCTTAGTCACAGTGTGGGGTAGGTCAGTAGGAAGGTCGGCCGAGGGTTTAGGTAGCAGGATGTTGTAGGGTACTGGGGGTACATCCTTGTCCTTGCTCACCACTGGTTTGTCAACCTGTGGAGGGTTCGAATCCTCAAAATCATTTCGAGCAATGAAATTGCTCCAACAATCTCCGTGTAGACTCGAATGACAGACAATAATAAGCTTAACCAGCCCATAATGAAAAAGGCTACTATCAGCCTAATTTCTTTTGTACTTCTTTGACATTTTAAACAGGCTTCTATGAAAATAATATGGCATATTGAGCTGGTAACCCATAAACACCATAAGAAAACGTAGGTGGTGTAAGAATACAAACCCGTAGCGACCCTCGCAGGTGATAAATTGTTTGAGTATCATCAATAAATCGTGTCAACGTTTCTTGAGCATGTTCACGGGAATACATTTATCACACGATGTAACCTTGCACGACTGGAAGAGCAGTGTCCAAGGGACCTCCTCTACTTTGCAATTCTTGGACCATCGTTGTCCAACGGCAGGCACGCCCGTAGCAAGACTGATAAATTGTTCGTCAATTTCCAATTGAACATCGTCGACCTTGGCTTGACAGCCATCAAAGGTCAAAGCAAATTGCTGAGCTACGCAGAGGTTAAAACCTTCGAATTTTTGTATAAATGGAAGCCACCCATTTTCCTCGAGGTCACTGCAGGCACTGTCAAACATCAAGAGGGCCTGCTGGCCATTGGGTTCATCCCTCACGACTGGGGCCATGGATCAAGCACATGGTAAGGGTTTGGTTCGAATTCACCAATGCATAGGAGCAGAGATGTTCGGTCTAACAACAATGAACGATCAAAGGGGGAAACCATTAATGCGTGCATGCGAGGGTGGTGGAGTTATTCATCGCCATGCACAATAGTTATGGTAAAGTACAACCGGCAAATTCCATATCTGTTCAAACAATCATAGCATAGTTCAAAAACCAATCGTTTGGCCAACCAAAGAATTAAATGGTGAGTGATATGCCAACGCGCCAAAACAACAATAGTTTTGAAACTATGAATATTCAACGTGTAACCAACACCAAGTGTTAACCATGCGCCTTTGCATAAATATTTAATCAAAAGTTTTAAACCATTGCGCCAATCGATACTCATAAAGTTGACAAGCCAAAAGTCATAAAACGTTTAACATAAGGATCATATCATATATATAAAAACCAAAATAAACCATAACCCTTATGCAATTCATAGAATCATTAATTAGGCAAGTCAAAATCCATATGCTCAATGCCTCATAAAATCAAGTTATGCACTCAATATAAGAGTGTCCAAATAGGCATAGTTTAAAACTCTTTTCAGCCACATGACGATAAACCAAAGGTAAGTGCCATAGAAAATATCGATAAAAAGATGATGACAGTTCAAATAGTGATCAAAATGTGACCTCAAAAGAAGAAGTTTTCACGCTTACAGTCATGAAAACTTAACGAAGACAAATTTGCAAATGTCGCAAGAAATGAAAATATCGTCTATTTGAAAAATGCGACGACAATTTGAAGTTCGAAAGACATAGGTGTAGGCATCTTATAGGACAATAGAAAAAAATTGAATTGGCTTCCAATACTAAGTAAACTCATCTATAAAATTTCTCATGGGTTCTAAAGCCCTACAAGAAAATCAATACTTAAATTACAAGGAGCAAAAAGGGGAAGAAGGGAGAGCCAAGCATCAGACACCCTTACCTTAAGTCATGCAACGCGCAATAATTAGTGACTATTTCACGAGGAAACATTAAGAATTGCTTCCTAATATTTAGATAAATTAATTAAAATCAACCATCATTATACAAATATCATGAATATCACACCCATGATAAATTCAACACCGTTCATTAAAAATGTTATATCCTAATATTCAGTTAATTAATATGACTCTAAAATGATAGTAAACAAATGTTTTTACTTGCCTTATCATGATCCACTAGTACCATAATCTTACTAATCAATGATAAACTAGGTTAAAAATTAATACTAACACCAGGACAACATATTTAAACTCTACGCAAGAATCAAAATTGATTTTGTGGTAGTGAGAATTATAATTAATAAAATCATTGCATTAACCAAGTGAATTGTTACCATCACAAACAAAACCAATTAATCTATTGTGGAAAACGTTATAAGACTAATATATACGAGTGATAAATAAATAATTTCTATATAAAAACAATTAATCTGTTGTTTCAAAAGTCATAAGACTGATATATAAAACAATTGATATATAAAAACAATTAATCTATTTTTGCAAAAGTTATAAGACTGATAAATAAATAAAATGATATATAAAACAATTAATCTATTGTTGCAAAAGTTATAAGACCTATAAATAAAAATTTTGATGGGTTGGGAATTGTTTTAATCATTGTTGTCAACACAGCGCCAGTTTATGCAGTAATAAATCCATTGCCTAAATATGATGCAAGAGAATCTCCCACGTCAAGCGATCCAGCGCGGAATGCAAGTGGACAGCTGGACAAGCCAGCACAAATTTTGAAATCACCTTGGGAATTGATGCGCCATCTTAAATGAAGCCATTAAGATGAAGCACACTTGTAAATGTAATTGGGACCTTGAGCCATATGCTCTCGTCCTTAGTAGATAGGAGGCATTTAAGATAGTTAATGCAGGTAGATAGAATTTAATTCTAGATTAGATTGTTTGAGAGAGCAAGAGGGAATGGGATATAGACACCCTCATTGTGCATTGTATTATTATCAAGAATAAGGAAGAGAAAGAGCATGCAGAGAGCTGTGTAAGAACACCCATGTACAGATATTTGGATTAATAGAAAACTTTGATCCAAATTCATGGTTTGTGTTGTTCTCTGTGTATTGATGTTATGCTCATGAATGTTTGATTCCTGTTATACATTTTATTTGATATGCTGTGTATATGATTTCATGTTCTAAGTGAAGTCTGAAAGGAAGAGGGAATGAGTTTCAATTGTTTCTCTATCTGAGCAAGAATTCCTACAAGGAGTGCAATCAAAGTGTCCGCAAGGAGTGCGTTGATAGAGGGTTCAGATAGGTAGCATTTGTTCTCATTTTCGTAGAAGTGTAGTTGAGCACAGGAGTCGTGCAAGGAGTGCGCAGGCAAAGAAAAGTCTCAGGGTTGCAAACCTGAGTAAGGTGTGAGAGACTGCTGCTGCAGGAGTGCGTAGAGTCGAAGGTATTCAACACTTGGAAGTGTCTAAGAGTTTCCGCGAGGAGTGCATGCAAGAATCTTCTCTAAGACTCAGATTCACGAGAAAGCTCAGGAGGGATAAAGCCTTGAAGCTATTGAAGGTAGCATAAGGAGTTGGTGCATATTGAGTGACTCAAGGTGTCGGAGTTTTGTGTCACATGTGATTAAGTCCGAGAAGGAGTCCTTGGTTCACTTCGTGAAAGTATCAAGGAGAGAAAAGACAGACGGTTAGGATATTGTGGAGAGGATTTGAGAAATCCTTCCAGCCGTCTGATCTAGTAAAGAAGTGGGGAGGTTACGGTTGCATTCGGAGTTCAAGTTCTAGGGATCGTGAGCCATCGGATCATCACCCAGTTACCCATCAACCATCCGATTTGACAGGAGTTGCACAGGATTTAAATCCTCGTGAGCAGAGGGAAAACCCCGAGAAGGCATCGGGATATTGAGGCATCGGGGTTCAGAAAATCGAAAATCCCATGGATCAGAGATCAGGTAAATCTATCATGAAAATCCCAACAAGTTCGAAGCCGTCTATCTGTTGGGACAGGTGGTAGAAATCAAGAGTCATCGGTATATTGGGGATTTGGTCATCGGGACTCACCCAGGTAAGTGGATTGGGTTTATATAATTGGCGAAACCCGAGGGTTGATCTGAACCGTCCATCCACTTGGGACGCGTGTCAAAAATCTGAGGGAAGTCAGGGATCAACATTTCGTGAGTCAGGGAGACAAGGAGGACTTGCAACTTGGAATCGTGAAGTCTGATTTTCCGAAAAAAGGAGAGCTTTGTGTGGGACCCTGTTGACATCATCTCGTCATAACGAGGCATTGAGAATTTCCACAAAGAAAATCCTGAAGCTGCGAGAACCGTCCGTCCTAGAGTACGTGTGGCGACAATCGCGATCATCGGAAAATTTCCCGAAAGGAAAAGTCATCCATCGGAAAATCGAGAATCGGGAAATCAGGGATTCCGTGGACAAGAGGTTTAGTGCATTTCGACATTCGAAACCCCGAGCCCCGATAAAAGTTATGACTGCGGTCATATAAAGGCCGGTCACATGACTAGGGCATATCTAGGAGGGGCTAAAGCCCAAAGGTAGCATATCGGGAAAACGAAGATTGGGAAATCGGGAACCAAAAGGTCGTGACATCGGGATTTTGAAAACCCCGAAACCTGATTGTGACTTTCTGTTGGAAATGTAGAAAGAACTGGGCCTAGAGACTGTGAGGAGCCAAAAAGACCTGTCGGTCAAATTAAAATAAATATTCCAGAGGAGTATCAAAGGAGCCACTCTGGATCGAGGGTGTAGATTGAACGATCCTTAAGACTAGGAGGTCAGCGCAGAGGTCTTTGTCGAGGCAGAGGATGCGGTCTGCGTCAAGTGGTATCATAGCTTAGAAAAGCTTCTTTTCTTTTTGTAGCAGGGAAAAGGAAGATTCACCATGCTGCCAAGGAGAAGAGATAGACAATCACCTGATCCAGAGGAGGAAATGGAAATGTCCAGAGGAAGGGGTAGACAAGTACAGAATCCAAAAGTAGAAAGAGATCTGCATAACATACACGCCAGACTTGTGGACATGGAGATAAGACAAAAATGCTCAGCTGATGTATGAGATATCAGTGAGTCTAAAAGTGAAGATGATGTTGGACATGGAGAGGAAGAATTCACAGCAGAAGATGAAGCCAATGAGCGCTTACTTAAAGTTGTTGCAAGGATGGGTGCAAAGGCGAAGATGGACATTCCAGTTTATGAGGGAAATCTGGATCTAGACGAGCTTCTAGACGGGATTAGAGCTCTAGACACCTACTTTGACTATGAATATGTCGAGGAGGACAAGAAGGTCAAGCATGCCATCAAAAGATTAAAAGGACATCCAACCTTGTGGTGGGATGAACTACAGGCAGACAGGCGTTGCCAAGGCAAGCAAAAAATTAAGAGCTGGGACAGGATGATTGCAAAGATGAAGGAAAAATTCATTCCCAAGGACTATCCAATTTCTTTGTTCAGAAGGATGCAGAACTTGAGACAGAAGTTGATGACACTAAAGGAATATACTGAAGAATTTTACAGGTTGAATATTAGGGTAGGTCATCGTGAAATCAATGATGAAATGTAGCTAGGTATATGAATGGCCTAAGATATGAGATTCAGGATGAGATGAGCATGGTAACCATCTGAATGGTGGAAGATTCTTATCAGATGGCTCTAAAGGTGGTAGAGAACATGAGCCGAAAGCAGAGTCAGAGGGGCAGAGGCAAAATTCATCCCAGAGGCAAATCATTTGCCTTGGATAAATATCAGAAACCCAAGGACGACTGGAAGAAACCTCAAGCATGGACAGAGAGAGGTGGAACCTCACAGCGAGGGCCATATGTTGAACAAAGAGGGAAGCATGTTGAGCAGAGAGGAGATTATCCCGACAACAAGACTTTTCCTCGAACCAGAGGTAGAGGAAGAGGAAGAGGTGGAGTAATTACATGCTTCACATGTGGGAAGAATGGGCACAAGTCTTATGAGTGTCCAGATAAAAAGAAAGAGATTTGGGAAACCCACATCACCGAAGCACAAAGGCGAGATGTGGAGGCAGAAGACGCTGAAGGTGGATGATCACTTATGATGTGAAAAGTCCTTTTGACACCAGAGAAGGAGGTGGAAAGTTCATCCCAAAGGACCAGACTTTTCAGGACTGCTTGCAAGACCAAGGATAGGGTATGCAAAGTCATTGTAGACAACGGTAGCATGGATAATCTCATTTCAACTGAGATGGTAGAGAAGCTGGAGCTGGAGACAACTGATCATCCAAGTCCATATAAAGTTTCGTGTCTACAAAAGGGACATCAGGTAAATGTCACTAAACAGTGTTTAGTTGAATTTAAGATAGGAGGATATAATGATAAGATATTATGTGATGTCATCCCTATGGATGTTTGTCATCTATTGTTGGGTAGACCATGGAAATATGACAGAAATGTGATTCATGATGGGCGAATGAACACATACACCCTGGAGAATAATGGGAGGATACACATGTTGCTTCCAATAAAGGATAAGGAGGTGAAACTGGAAGTAAGCAACACATTACTTCTCATGAGTGGGAAGGAACTTCTTACAGAGGTTAAGAAGAAGGAGGATCCACAGTTCATTATGGTTAGAAAGCCAAAAATTGTTCTCACTAGCGCAAGAGTGGATGATTTACCAGAGGAGGTTCAGGAACTACTGGAAGAGTTTGCTAACATTGTAGTGGACGAATTACCTCGTTCGTTTCCACTGATCAGAAGTGTGAGTCGTCATATTGATCTCATACCAGGATCTAGTTTTCCAAACAAAGCCGCGTACAGATTGACGCTGCAAGAGAATGAAGAAGTTAAGAGGCAAGTCTAGGATTTATTGGACAAAGGATTAATCAGGGAAAGCTTGAGTCCATGTGTTGTTCCAACAGTACTCAGTTCAAAGAAAGATGGAGGCTGGAGGATGTGTACTGAATCGAGGGTGATTAACAAGATAACCATCAGGTATAGGTTTCCATTGCCGAGGATGGATGATCTGATGGATTGCTTGATTGGAGCAAAGTATTTTTCAAAGATTGATTTGAAAAGTGGGTATCACCAAATTCGTATGAGGGAAGGTGATGAATGGAAGACAGCATTCAAAACCAACGAGGGTTGTATGAATGGCTTGTTATGCCATTTGGTTTAACAAATGCACCAAGTAACTTCATGAGGTTGATGAACGAAGTCCTGAAGGAGTTCATCGAGAAATTTGTCATTGTGTATTTGGATGACATACTGGTTTTCAGTAAAACAGCAGTGGAGCATCTGAAGCATTTGGCTACAGTGATGCATAAATTGTTGTTGGAGAAGCTGTTGATAAACATGAAGAAATCCTCATTCATGAAGATAGAGCTCATTTACTTGGGGTTTGTTATTTCGGAAAATGAGTTGAGGATGGATTCAGATAAGGTGGAGGTAATCAATAATTGGCCATCACCGAGGAATGTATTCAAGGTGAGAAGTTTTCACGGGTTAGCTAGTTTCTACTGGAAGTTCATCAGCAATTTCAGTGGAATTAGCGCAGCGATGATGGACACAGTGAAGAAAAGACATAAATATTTTCACTGGACAAAAGAGGCTAAGAAAAGTTTTAATTTGTTGAAGAGGAAGATCACGGAACAACCAGTTTTGTTGTTGCCGGATTTCCAAAAGACATTTCAGGTGAAATGCAATGCAAATGGTTTGCAATCAAAGCATTCTTGAGTCAGGAAGACAGGCCGATAACGTATTTCAGTGAGAAGATGAATGAAGTAAAGTTGAAATATTCCACTTATGATAAGGAGTTTTATGCTATCATACAAGCATTAAAGAAATGGAGGAATTATTTGATACCCAAAGAATTTGTTTTATACAACGACAATCATGCACTGCAGTTTGTGACTCAACAGGAAAAGTTGAATCAGAAACATGTCAAATGGGTTGAATATATGCAAAATTTCACTTTTGTGATTAAACATATTTCTGGTACTGCTAACAAAGTTGTTTATGCTTTGAGCAGGAAGTGTTTGATGTTGCAGTAGTTCAGAGTCAAAACGTTGGGTTTTGATGATCTCAGGGACATGTATGCAGATGATCAGGATTTCAAGGAGGCATATGAAGTGGCTGAGAATCCATTTCTCAGAGACAGAAGCCCATGGATAGAATACATGATCCAGGAAGGATTGTTGTTCAGAGGCAATCAACTGTGTATTCTGAAATGCTCCATGAGGGGGAATCTGTTAAAGGAGAAACACAGTGGAGGATTGGTGGGACATTTCGGTCAAGACAAAACATTCGCGAAGTTGAATGAGTCATATTTTTGGCCAAGAATGCGAGAAGATGTAAAAATATTCGTAGACAAATGCAGAATTTGCCAGCATTCAAAGGGAAGAAAGGAGAATGCAGGGTTTTATCAACCATTGCCCATACCAGAGAGGCTATGGGATGCGATTAGCATGGATTTCGTATTGGGGTTGCCAAGAACACAAAGAGGTGTTGATTCAATCTTTGTAGTGGTGGATAGATTTTCCAAAATGGCACACTTCATTCCATGTCACAAAACCAGTGATGCAACTCAGATTGCAAACCTGATTTTCAAAGAGGTCATTCAACTTCACGGCTTACCAAGGAGCATAGTTTCGGACAGAGATACGAAGTTCATAGGACACTTTTGGAGGACCTTATGGAAGAAGCTGGGGACTAACTTGGCATTTAGTTCAGCTTATCATCCTTAGACGGATGGAAAAATGGAAGTGGTGAATAGAAGTCTGGGAGATTTGCTGAGAAGCTTGGTGATGGAGCACCATAGTCAGTGGGACAATATATTTTCGTAGGCAGAGTTTTCTTATAATGACTCTGTTAATAGGAGCACAGGGCAGAGTCCATTTCAAGTTGTCTATGGCATGCAGCTGAGAGGAATTTCTGAACTAAGAGAGTCAGAACAGACTGCGACTAGGAGTGCTAGTGCTGAAGAATTCGCAGAGGTGATCAGGGAACTTCACAGCCAGGTGAAGGAGTGACTGCAAAAATCAAGCCAGGAATATAAGCACATAACAGATCAACATTGGAGACAACTTCAGTTTGAGGTTCATGATTTGATCCTAGAACATTTGAGAAAGGAAAGGTTCCTGAAAGGGACATATAACAAGATGAAGATGAAGAATATTGGACCATGCAAGTCCTAAAGAAATGTGGGGTAAACACTTACAATATTGAATTACCCGATGGGATCGTAATTTCTCCAATATTCAATATCTTAGATTGTACCCATATAGAGCTGAGGAAAAAAACACTGGAGATGAGCAACCAGTAATCCAGTGGACGAAACAGAAGCCAGTAGCAGAGAAGTCGCAGATGGAGTGCATACTGGACAAAAGAATTGGCAAGAAGACCAGGAGGAAAGAATACTTTGAGTATCTGGTCAAGTGGAAGAACCATCCAGTTGAATATGCTAGCTGGGAAACCGAGGCAGAGATTCTGAAGCATGGACAGACCATGCATGAGCTCATGGATAGGAGCCCATGAAAATTTTCAAGCAAGGGAGTATGATGCAGGAGCATCTCCCACGTCAAGCGAGCCAACGCAGAATGCAAGTGGATAGCTAGACAAGCCAGCACAAATTTTGAAATCACCTTGGGAATTGATGTGCCATCTTAAATGAAGCCATTAAGATGAAGCACACTTGTAAATGTAATCCGGCCCTTGAGCCATACGCTCTCGTCCTTAGTAGATAGGAGGCATTTAAGATAGTTAATGCAGGTAGATAGAATTTAATTCTAGATTAGACTGTTTGAGAGAGCAAGAGGGAAACGGGATATAGACACCCTCATTGTGCATTGTATTATTATCAAGAAGAAGGAAGAGAAAGAGCATGCAGAGAGCTGTGTAAGAACACCCATGTATAGATATTTGGATTAATAGAAAGATTTGATCCAAATTCATGGTTTGTGTTGTTCTCTGTGTATTGATGTTATGCTCATGAATGTTTTCTTCTTGTTATACATTTGCTTTGATATGCTATGTATATGATTTCATGTTCTAAGTGAAGTCTGAAAGGAAGAGGGAATGAGTTTCAATTGTTTCTCTGTCTGAGCAAGAATTCCTACAAGGAGTGCAGTCGAAGTGTCCGCAAGGAGTGCGTTGACAGAGGGTTTAGATAGGTAGAATTTGTTCTCATTTCCGCAAAAGTGTAGTTGAGCACAGGAGTCGTACAAGGAGTGCACGGGAAAAGCAAAGTCTCAGGTTTGTGAACCTGAGTAAGGTGTGAGAGACTGCTGCTGCAGGAGTGTGCAGAGTCGAAGGTATTCAACACTTGGAAGTGTCTGAGACTTGCCGCAAGGAGTGCATGCAAGAATCTTCTCTAAGACTCAGAGTCATGAGAAATATCAGGAGGGATAAATCCTTGAAGCTATTGAAGGTAGCATAAGAAGTTGGTGCATATTGAGTGACTCAAGGTGTGGGAGTTTTGTGTCATAGGTGATTAAGTCTGGGAAGGAGTCCTTGGTTCACTTTGTGAAAGTATCAAGGAGAGAAAAGACAGACAATCAGGATCTTGTGGAGAGGATTTGATAAATCCCGCTAGCTGTCTGATCTGGTAAAGAAGTGGGGAGGTTACAGCTGCGTTCGGAGTTCAAGTTCCAGGGATCGTGAGCCATCGGATCATCACCCAGTTACCCGTCAATTGTCTGATTTGACAGGAGTTGCACATGATTTAAATCCTCGTGAGAAGAGGGAAAACCCCGAGAAGGCATCGGGATATTGAGGCATCGGGGTTCAAAAAATCAGAAATCTCGTGGACCAGAGATTGGGTAAATCTATCGTGAAAATCCCGACAAGTTCGAATCTGTCCATCTGTTGGGACAGGTGGCCGAAATCAAGAGTCATCGATATATTGGGGATTTGGTCATCGGGACTCACCCAGGTAAGTGGATTAGGTTTATATAATTGGCGAAAATCGAGGGTTGATCTGAACCATCCATCCACTTGGGACACGTGTCATAAATCTGAGGGAAGTCGGGGATCGGCATTTCGCAAGTCAGGGAGACAAGGAGGACTTGCAACTTGGAATCGCGAAGTCCAATTTTCCGACAAAAGGAGAGCTCTGTGTGGGACCTTGTTGACGTCATCTCGTCATAACGAGGCATCAGGAATTTCCATGAAGAAAACCCCGAAGCTGCGAGGAATGTCCATCCTAGAGGATGCGTGGCGACAATCACGATCATCGGAAAATTTCCCGAAAGGAAAAGTCATCCATCAGAAAATCGAGAATTAGGAAATCGGGGATTCCATGGACAAGAGGTTTAATGCATTTCGACATTCAAAACCCCAAGCCCCAATAAAAGGTATGACTGCGGTCATATAAAGGCCAGTCACATGACTAGGGCATAGCCAGGAGGGGCTAAAGCACAAAGGGAGCATATCGGGAAAACAGAGATCGGGAAATCGGGAACCAAAAGGTCATGACATCGGGATTTTGAAAACCCCAAAACTCAATTGTGACTTTATGTTGGAAATGGAGAAAGAACCGGGCCTAGAGACTGTGAGGAGCCGAAAAGACTTGTGGGTCAAATTCAAATAAAGATTCCAGAGGAGAATCGAAGGAGCCACTTCGGCTCGAGGGTGGAGATTGGACGATCCTTAAGACCAGGAGGTCAACACAGAGGTCTTTGTCGAGGTAGAGGGTGCGGTCTGCATCAAAATAGTCAAGGCAACAAATTCTCTGTTACAATAGAATCCAAACATGGAAACCGCCAGACGCAAGGTAAAATTCACAAGCATAAATACCACCGACATCGTGGCTATAAAGAAACTATCAATATATGAAATTTAATCTATTCATGCCAATCCTCTGAAAAACTCAACATTGTCAATAGATGGATAATAAAATTGTTTCTACGACAACTCAGCACTATCAATGGATGGGAACAATGAAAGGAATAATTACAAAAAGGGAAATGTTTCTCATTTGTTTTACTGGAAGGAAAACTGAGTAAAATTATAATTTGTATGTTTGAGTTGAGTAGCTCAATTTTTCCATGTATTTGTTTTGGGTTTTAGACTCCGATCATGGAATTGTTGGCTGTACATTTTGGATATCTGATAGGAGTTATTGCGATCATATAAATAATAGTATATATTTTTATGATAAGAAAATCCTGAATCACATCTAGCTGGCAGAGTCTATGGTTGACGCTCAACAATGTTTGACCAAATTGTGCACTTGTTTGAACTCTTGCAGTCGATTCATAAAGTAAATTGTTAGATATTCTAGATGTGTTTGTTGTATCCTTTTCAATATGTTTTTGTGTAATTACTAAATTAAATATAAATTTGAATATATGAAACAATGAGCGTGAGCATTCAGAAATAGTTCTCTGTCAATATCAACCGTAAAATTCCATAATGCCATTGTTCTTCGTATGGAAATCCTAGTTACTACATACATCAACAATTGGTCATACAAACTCTTCTTAACAAATGGATTCCATATCTTCTCCATGTACAAACAAAATAATGAAACAACACAGATTTAAGAGCATCTTTCATGTGGTTTTTGGCCAGTTGTTGAGGCTAGCATCCTCATCAGGTGTTAATCATAAGTGATATGATAGTGTTTGGGAGATAAGACGTTGCTACTACCTTCTGTGAGGGATCAACGTTCAACTTTTAAGGAAAACAAAAGGACTGAAAAGATAAAACACAAGGCAAGGCTAAGAGCACAAGAAACTAACCTTCATATTAACGGATCGAAAGATTTCCAAGAATTTGTCAACAAATTCCGACAAGGAATCTCAATTTAAAGAGCGTAGAACTTACAAATAATTTCAAGTAATTATCACAGAGAGACCCTTCCATGGATATGGTGTTTCCTTCTAGGATACAATGTTTTAAATTGAAAAGCAATAAAAATATCTAGTAAAGGTAAATGAAATGTTGTTCAGAACAGTCACAGGGATTTAATGCCACATAATCTAAAATATAACCAAAAGAATTATTTTTGACCATCCTATCCATAGAGCACAATCGTAATTCGCTAGGGATGTCTTAGATTAAATTTCAATTTTAGCGCAACAAACATTCTTACAACAAATTCATATGAAATTTAAATCCATCAAACCCAACCAATTGTTTGTTGTATGTATATACAGAAATATATTTTTCTTCTTCAATCAAATTACAATTACAAACTTAGACACAATATAAACAATCAGTTACAAATACAATAGCTTTACATTGCATAAATCTCATAGAAACAAATCTTCAACCAAAGGCCACAACCATAACAGTACAAAATTTAAATCTTATACAATTAACATCTTTAACAGAATTATTGTAACCGGCGAGTTAAATGTCAGAGGTTTCCTCCCATGATCTCCCTCTATCCAGCTCTTGCACGTTGACCGATGATACCTCACCAGTACCTCCCAGTCAACACTAGGGGTACTCTTCTTCCCCCTAATCCGCTTGAGCTGCAAAGGGGCCATGCATACAATACCAAAGAATGATAGCTTCTGATCTAGCTTCGTAAGGTCAACATACCACTCATTACTTGAGTTGGGTATCCCAACTCCTAGAAGAGAAAAATTTAGTCAAGATAAATTTCAGGAGCATAACATTACGCAAGCCAGATGTGTCCCATACTCCTCCTCCGTCATCCTTTTTATAGAGTTTCTTAGTCATTAGTTTCCCAAAACCCTCATTCGATTCATTTTTCATTTATTTAATTATGAAATACTTCCCCCATACACATGTCACACGATCCCCTAGTTGCACCAGAAAATCAATTTATTAATTAATTAAATATTTCTATTTCCCTCACCCACCTAAAAGTGTTCCTAAAAACACTCCTCGGTTTCCCATTATTCACTTACAATTCTTAAATGACTTACGCCTTACTTAATTCCTACTTGAGTTCATAAATAAAAAGTTCCAAAGGCTATATTCCTTACTAAGTTAGACATTCTCCTTTTTCCTTGAGTTTCTCATTCTCTTTAAGTTTGTATTTTTTTCTAAGTTTCTCTTTTTCTTTAAGTCTCCCCCATTTTCTTTTTAACTAAAAAAAAATCAGATTTAGTAAGTGTAGAAAAACAATCATTTACCCTTTTAATAAACTAATTCTCCATTATAATTTTTACTTTAATAATTAAGGTTTGAATTTCTTTACCCCATTCTTGTTATATGTCTAAATAATTTTTTGTTCAGAGGTTGTACTTAGACATAGGTTTTAAATTCACTTGGCTTGGCAAAAGTTCTTAAGGGACAATTTGTTATTAAACTTACTCATCACATCATTCATTTTAAGGACGACCAGGTCCTAAGGAGGCATAGTTTTCTAGGGACTAGGTTTATTCACTTACTAGTTAAAATCGTGACCTGCCCTTTAGGATGAACTATGTGCTCCAAGAGTGCCACTCGCCTCTTTATATTTTATTTGTGCGACATGCCCTTCAATATGCACTACGTGCTCCAAGGGTGCCACTTGCCTCTTGACTGAATTTGGTAGACGTCAAACCCTTGGAATCAATACTCTGTGAGGTGATCTTGTTAGAGACTAAGTGCCTCTAAACAATAAGGAACCTGCCTTATTGCGCGCCCCTTAGAATCATTGTGAGTGACTTTCACAGTCTTCCCTCATGGCATCGCAGATCTCTTGAACTAGGTAATTGTTAAGCTATAGTTCGAGCCATGGTGGGAGTGCTAGTAGGTTATGGCAGGGTTGCTTCCACACCTATCCCTCAATGTCTCTAGTTGTTGTGCGTGACCCCTTTACTCCAAATGTGAGTCTGGTCGGCAAGATATCATCAG
Organism: Picea sitchensis; assembly: GCA_010110895.2. NCBI lineage: Eukaryota > Viridiplantae > Streptophyta > Pinopsida > Pinales > Pinaceae > Picea > Picea sitchensis. The sequence continues at coordinate 82,404 of SNQJ01S0031415.1, forward strand.
CCTGCATCCATCAATGAAACATGTGAATGATAACAATCAACATCATAATATCTAATCATATGTGCATATGCCATATGAACAACATTCAAACCCTAATAGTCGACTCCCTAACTCGATCCAAAGTCCAAGGAGTTCCCTTGATGCCTCGACATCCTCAACGTCCAGAGTCTTGCACACTCAGGAGAACCCAGTCAATAGCACATGTCAATGTAAAGACAACAAAAATAACATATCATCAAATCCACGATGTCTCATAATCATAATAAAAACAACCAATATTATAATGACCTGGATCACTTGAACGCAAGTGTCCTCAAAGAATAATTCTTCTCAGTGTGTGTAAGAGAAGGATGTTACATGAACACTATTAGTGTGAGGCAAGGGAATTTTTTATCTATGGAAGGTGACTGTAGCTAAGGAGGATCATTTAATTTTTCCCTTATGGACTCATGGTCAGGCTAGCGGGTGAACAGGTAAAGTAAAATCGGTTGTTCTGCTCTATGATTGGGTGGAACGTGGTTGTTCCATTTGTATCTTCTATTAATCATGAAATAGGGTTAGACATATATATATATATATATATATATATAAATGACTGTATGTACACATATAGGTATTCATACCTAAAGAAATGATATAACTCTGCATGTTCATGTTAATCATTAAAAATGGCTATACATCTATGAACAATTGCATATATATATATATATATATATATATATATGCAAAAAGAAAATGATAGAAATGATTGTATTTTTCTATTGGTTATGAATATATATCTATAAGTGCTTGTATATACATATATGTGTTTCATGTATAAAGGAATGGCTATATTTCTATTGATCATTGAATTATATATATATTGATTTACTATTTCAAATCTATAAAAGTTCCATAAAGAATAGATAGAACGAATAATAGTCCACATATATATTTACATATTATTTATATTATAATTAATCACATAAAAATACCGATTCAATAGTCTACAAAGGTATGGCAAGTAACTATTACAGTCAATGAACCTTGTTCAAAAATAATTACAAACAATCTGTGTATTCAAATGATCATGGTTCAAATAATATGGATACCATAGGCCAAATAATCCATTACCACTTGTAGACATAATCTAGGAATAATCACATAAGTTTGTACGCCTAGACCAGAACTCGAATACCTTTTCGATCGAGAAGGATTTCTTTGATCCGCTTCCCTCGATTGTATAAAACTTCAAAAGGATAAAGATGAGGGTTTCGTAAATTGTAATAGCAATTTTAAATGGAAATTAAATATAATGAATAAGACAAACAATACTTAGCTTGATTTTCAGTGAAAAACCAGATCGCCACTTTTGCTTGTGCGAAAATCTGTCCACGATCCAAAGGGGAGGAGTGGACCCAAAACCAGCTGATGGGTACCTTTGCAAAACAAAATAGGGCCCCATCATTAATTTAAAGTAATTGTAAATATTGTTTTTTTGTATACACACAACATACTTTATGATTTATACAGTGATAAAGTAAATACACAGAGCACAATTATGAATCCCCACAGAGGGAAAACAATGCTTTTGTTACACAGAGCTTAAGTTATGATTTATATAGTGTATTATAAATTACATAGAGTGTAAATCTACTTTTCCTATTAAGGATTATGATAATCACATAGGCAAACTTACTAATCCCTACAGGAGTAAGTAACACATTGCATGCACAAACAATTGAATTATGAGTTACAGAATATTGATATATATATTATGCAGCATAGTCACGAATATCCACAAAGGCAAAATATTTGCAATCCAAAGGATAGAGGTAGTGTATTGTTTGAATGATTAATGACCTACTAGTTTGCTACAGGATGCAAATTATGAATTATGAACAAAGGGTCGGGGTTGGTATATATACATATCAATATGCTATATAAAATACAAAGTGAAAATTATGAACATAATAATCATTGTTTCCATGTATACAAAGTGTGAGTTACGATGTGCCACAGAAGAGTTATTTTTCCACACTTTTGTACAAAATGTATTTACGAATTTCCACAGAGTGGTAATGAAAATACATAGAACGCATCTACGAATTTCATAGAGGATTTAACATATATATGTGTGTGTGTGTGTGTGTGTGTGTGTATGTATGTATGTCTGTATGTATGTATATGTATCTATATATGTATATGTATATGTATATGTAAAGTGTGAGTTACGATGTACCACAGAAGAGTTTTTTTTCCACACTTTTGTACAAAATGTATTTACGAATTTCCACAGAGTGGTAATGAAAA
>SNQJ01S0031415.1:98086-111609 GCA_010110895.2 Picea sitchensis
GATAAGCATTCCAAAGTATTTGAATATATTCCCAAAGGTATTCCACCCACTAAAAATCATGATCATGATATTTGCCTAATTCCTGCGAGTGTTCCTCCTAACATCAGGCCATACAAATATCCTTATGCCCAAAAGAGTGAAATTGAGTGCATGGTTGAAGAAATGTTAGAGGCTATCATTATTAGACCTAGCCACAGTTCTTACTCTGCACCAGTGGTAATGATATTCAAGAAATATGGCTCATGGCATATGTGTTTGGATTATATAGAGCTCAACAAGATCACTATTAAATATAAGTTTCTCATTCTCGTCATTGATGAATTGTTAGATGAACTACATGGAGAAATATATTTCACAAAGTTGGATCTTCATTCAGGGTATCATCAGATTAGAATGAAGGAAGAAGATATCCCAAAAACGACATTCCAAACTCATGAAGGCCATTATGAATTCTTGGTTATGCCTTTTGGCCTTTCAAATGCACCTTCCACATTCCAAGGTGTTATCACACTAAATTTCCTTGGATCTTTTAGTTTGTTTTCAATCATTGTTTAATCCTTAGATTTTAAATTTTCTTTTAAAGTCTCATCCCTTTAAAATTTAGGTTTGGTAGGACCCCTTAGATGATTATATTTTTTGAGTCTTAGCTCTAATTTGATCCTCAAAATGATTTTTGATACTTGAACCATTTTTATCTCATGAATTATTTTGGTCCCCTTCATGACTTGTCCCTAGGTCGATCCCTCCCATGATTAGACTAATGTGGCATACCTTCCTCCTCACTCATGATCTCACAGGCATGCCTCATTATCTTTGCTTACCTATCCAATTATGTTTTGAAGTGGATGTGTTGCCTACTCATCAGGCAGTTTTGTAGTGCCTAACACGTTCATCATACTTCCACCTCGAGCCATGATTGCCACGACTGATATCATGTCCCTTGTTTTCAGTGCCAGAAGTCGGTTAAATATGCCTTCAAATATCTTGCATTGATGAGCCTTGGTAATTATTTCTAATTTTGAAAATCTCAACAGTGTTGCGCTGAACAAATTCACAAGTTATGATCACACAATCGTATGTCAAGCAAATCCAATCCTGAGAAAGATTCCAAGGCCGGAGTTTTCTCGATTTCATCCTAAGATTGTGTTGAAGATCTCAACAGGTGTCTACTCCATAGGTATCCCATGTTGCCTCCTCTGCAAATTAATTTTCACAGGAAATTTGTGCTTGGGTTTTTGGTTTGCTAAGCTTTCATAGTAGTAAGGGACCCATATTCACATGGTAGCCTTGTCTTTTCTCTTCTTCAAAACTGTAAACTTCTTTTCCAGTATCTATGGTCTGATTACTCCTGTTTACCTTAACTGAAATTCCAAGCCTGTAAATAGCCTATCCTTTTTGTATGCGTTGCGCTACCCAGAGGCACTGCTCAAACCCTCTTTGTTTTACTTTCTTCCTTTCACCTCAAAGTTTATCATTTTTTATCAATTGCAGAGGGCCAATTTTGAATTAAACCCTCACTATTTACACTCCAGAATACTTGTACAAGCCTAAGGGTATAATTCCTAAAGTTGAGCTTGGCCTACTAGCATCAGTTTATCTAAAAGGGTTAGCCTTATATATTTTGAAGCCCTATTGAAAGCCTTATGATCATTACTATCCCTTAAGCCTTTCAAAATCCCTCATTCTGAGCCATGGAGACTCCTCAATTGAGGAAGACACATAAATGTGGCAAGGTGGTTAGGACAGAACTATTGGACATGCATCTTTTTGATACAAAGCCCATGGAAAGAGAGGCCTTTCAAAGAGTAGGGTGCCTCTCTTTCTGTCAGAACATGCAGAGAGGCCATCCAGAGGTAGCAAGACAATTTGTATTATAGTTTGATGGAAGAAAATCCAAGTTTGGGGATTTGGAGTTTGAGCTGACTGAATCCTCTATCTCAACTGTAACAGGGATCCCCATTACAAGTGAAAAGTGGTTCAAAGCCATGGTTTTGAGTTCAGCGTATGAAAAAGTTCTCTTTAAATCTGAATATCAAGCCAATGATTTGTCAAAATCTATGCCAAGGAGTCAATTGATTGAACAATTTGATAGATTATTGAAGATCATACAAAGATATTTTACTTATGAAGGGAGATTTAACACATTGTACCAGTACCATATAAGGTTGTTGCTACATTTTATTGGTAAGGTTGAGATGAATATTCCCTATTACTTGTTGAGGAGCATGGGTAAAATGTTAGATAGGATACAAGCCAAATATAAGGATGTGGATTCTAGCCTTTTTCACTTTTGATTAATCAGAATGCTGGTCTCTAAGGAATTGAGTAAGAAAGATATTTCGTGGGAGAATTTTGTTGTTACTTCTCATTTAAATCTAGATCTATCACCAACTCCTCAATCACAGAAGGAAATTCCTTTGTCACCCACCAGTACTTCTAAAGAAGGGACCATTAGAATGAGAAAGGGAAGATCTCATGTTCAAGTATCAGAGATCAGCAAGAAGGTCATAGAAGTTGAGGAGGAAGTTTGTCCTTCTTCACATAGATATTTTTCACCACCTCCTCCACCAGGGTTAGAAGAGGTACCTTCTTATACTAAAGATACATCCAAGATATGGAAGAAGATTCTCTTTCCCTCTTCTTCTCCAACAGTCGAAATCAAGGGTAAAAGACCTTTCACAAGGTCATCAATTCCTAAGGAGGTTTTCGAAGAGCAGTCTTTACAAGAAACCCCTATTCAAAAGAAGAAGGGTAAGAGCATTGAAAAGCCTGTGGAGGAAAAATCAGAAACCCTTATTTAGAGGAAGAAGGGTAAAGGTAGTTCTCATCCTACTAAAGGGAAACAAGAAAACCCTTTACAGAAGGGTAAGGATAAAGGTACTAAAATACCTTTGGAGAGTAAATATTAAACCCTTGAGAAAGGCATTGAGAATCCTGTTGAAATAAAAGATGAGACCCTTGTGCTGAGAAAGAAGAATAAAACTAAATTCATCAAGGAACATAATGAGGTAGACAAGACACTTCCCATGCATGAGGAAGAAGAGTCTAAGAAAAATCCCAGTGAGACTGTAGATACCACTGCTCCTCCTAACAATCAGACCTACAAAAGACTTATCAAGCATCTTAGAGATGCAAGAAAAGAAATAAATTGTCTTAAAGCAGAATATAAGGTCAACTTGGCTTAGATGAAAGAGCTCATGGATGGCTACAATCACACCCTTGACTTAGCAAGGTTTGCATCAAGAAATGCTCAGCCCCTTCATAGACAATTAAATAATATTTACAGGCAAAACAGAGTCTTTCAGTCTCATAATAGGAAGCTAAAGGTTGAGCTAAAGCACTTTCAAGATGAGGTATCCCAAAGAAATTTAGAGGTGTTTGTTGAATTTTCCATTGAGGATGACAAACTAGCAGCTAAGGAGAGCACAACTACATAGAGGAAGCATGCCAATGCTAAGAAGAAGAAGTCTACTATTTCAATTGAAGATCCTCTTTCTACCAGAACGAGTGTGAGGCTAAATGTCAAAATGACAAAATAACTGGTTAATGGAAATCCCCATTTTTTAGGATATTCATTTTTGGGGAGGGTTAACTGATATGCAAATATTATCTCTGCCATATATACAAGATTCTAAGCATTTAAATATCTAGGTTTTGAGTTTTTTCTCAGTGCCAGCTTCCCCCAGTGGTAAAGGGAACTACCTATTGTACGGTTAAGGCACCTAAGTAAAATGGTTTTGTCATCATGAAAGACCACAAATTTCTCAACACATGTTCAAGGTTGAAGGCGTTGTGTTTTTGCAAATGCTACCTAAACCTACACACAAACACAGCGTAAGTGGTGCTACCTACAGGCGCTACATAATATTTGGCAGAGAATAGAGTTGGCATACAAGTGCAGAGTAAGTGGCACTACCTAATGGCGCTACCGAATATTTTACAGAGGTTAAAGGTTTGCACACATGCACAAAATAAGGGGGCTATCTATAGGTTCTACCTAATATTGGACAGAGAGTAGAGTCTGTACACATATGCAACATAGTGACGCTACCTACAGGTGCTACCATTTCTCCTTGTAGTGCGCTACCCAGATTTGCTACCCAAGGAAGCTTCCAATAAAGACCAGGGATCTAGAAGGACCAAGATAAAAAAAATTAGGATAAATTGATGATGGAGAAGGATGGATAAGAAACAGTTGGCATCATGAAGACAACCACCTAATTTGAAAGACACATGGAAAACAAGGAGCTGTGTAGTAAAAGGGAATCAAATTAGTTTGAAATTTAGTTGGATTAGTCAACAACATTTTCCTGTTTTATAGCATAGGTGGTTAGATAAGTTGTTAGATCAAATAAATTTTTAGATATTTTCAAGGGAAGGAGGCCAGCGCGTACTTCCAGTTGTTTCCTCCATTTTATTATAAATAGATAGATCAATTTCTTTAGTAGGTTAGGATGGTTGATCAAGGCTTTGTTATACTGTAATATTTTGATGAAGTAACTATGATGTAGTGATGTACTGGACTTAATACTTTTTAACTAACATAAATCATCTTCTCTTTCAACCTATTTTCTTTTGATGCTAAAAGTTCATGCCTTGAATGATTGACATGAATGGTTGTGGTGATGTTATGATGGATGTTTGATCATTATGTTATCATGATGTTTATTTAGCTTCCTTAGTTTCTCAGTTCAAGAAGATCTTGTGTTAAGAAACTTTCCTCCTTAGGATTTTGTGGACCTAATGTTTATAGTAGCCCCTACACTTCTCTCATTCAAGTCTTCCATCTATTCATAATTAATCCCAAACTACTAATTGAATTTATCCAAGACCTTAATTGTTGGTGCATGTTAGCCCTGTTATCTGAGTTAGAACATTATCACTTGAGTCCTTTTCCATTTGACCCTTTAAACACCCTTACATTCACTTATAACTTCATGGGTATTGGGCTTGCCTTGCATGAAATTTGAGGGTGACTCCTAGTGTTAACATTATTGCCATCGTTCCTGGGGAACGATTTGAAGACTTTTCCCTGGGATTAAAATGACACAGTATTCTAGTTCTAAAGGTGCATTAGAACTCAGTATTTTGAATATTGGAGACTGCACCTAGCCACTAAATTGTTTAAGTTCTGGAACCTAAAGGCAGACACACAAGATCAAATCCACAACTACCTTTGGTACCACCTGAGCCTAACCCGGAGAATATAATCAAGAAGGGGAAATCTTCTCAAAAAAAAAAAATTGATGCTTCTACAAGTGATTCTAGTCAGTTGTCTGATTCTACTCTTGATACTCCAACTATTCTATCAAGTAAGCTTCCTTTATCTTATGTTGAAGTATCTAAAAAACTTGATTTTGAAGAGTTTCTTTTTGAATACTCTTCCTTTGAAACTAAATTGAAAGAAGAAAACATTGATATTTCCTCTTCCCCTGATATTGAGAAGTGTTTCAGTCTTGATATTTTTGAAGATTTTCCTATTTTAGGTTTTGCTACACCTCTTTCTGTTAAAACTTTTGTTTCCAAAGAAGTAGGAAATTCATCTCCCTTTCATACCTTACCATCCTCTTCCAATACTCAACCTTCTATTGTGAAAATTGAAACCCCCCCTTCATCCGTTCCTTCCTCTCCAAATATGCATACACCCAAGTCTCCTTCTCCTCCTTGTTCACCTAGGATCCAAAATCAAATGGCAATTGTTAACCCCCCTGCAAATAGGATGGATGCCATAGTGGCTGCAAGATATTCTCCTCTAGTCTTACCTCAACCAATGAATTCTCTCCCTCCTAGAGATTATTTGAAATACATTCCTAAGTTCACGGGAGAAGAAGATGTAACAGTTGAGGAACATCTTGTTGCTTTCTACAACTATGCAGATAACCAAAATATTGAAAATGAAGATGTTTGGATGAGGGTTTTCATCCAAAGCCTTTTTGGTGAGGCTAGGAAGTGGTTTAGGGGTATGGACCTTGGATCCATTACTGGTATTGAGGGATTCGATGAATCCTTCTTGAGGCATTAGGGTGAAAAAATGATTTTTGGTACTACATCACCAAATTTGGATCTTTGAAAAGGAAATAAGGAGAGTTTTTCTCTGATTTTTCTAAAAGATTTAACAAAATCTACAATAAGAACCCTGATGAGATCAAACAGACTGAAACCATGGAAAAAAACACTGATGCCAATGCATTTGATTCTTAATTTTGCCTCATTTTGAGAGAAAGAAGGTCACCTTCCTTGGTTCATATGCAAGATGTTGTATTAGAGGTAGAATCCAACATAGTGGCATCAGATAAGCTTAGGGGGAAATTTGATAGGGATGGAAGAAAAAACAAAGATGAAGCATCAACTTTTGATTCCTCCATTGTCCATTCTCAAGTAGATGAGTTGACCAAATTAGTAAAATATATTTCCACTAAAATTGAGAAATTAAAATCATAAGGGAAATAGACATATAGAGATGCTCAAAACAATGATAACATAGGTAACTACAAGAGACCAAATAATGCTCCCCAAATCTTTCTTAGATATCTTAGAAATAGAGAGATATATGATCAGAGTGTATAAGCTCCTTTTCAAAATAATTTAGTTGTTGATGAAGAAGAAGAGGAGGTAGAACCTAATCCTAAGATTCACTTCTTAGGTGATTGATGCAGAAGCATCATAAACAGTCAAGCGAGCGTGGAGGTGAAAGACAGTTGGAAAGCGCAACACACATTTTTCACGTTTTGGAATGTTTGAAAGTTTAAGGGAGTGGATATAAATGTAATAGCTAGAAGTGTATTTGCATTTATGTCTCACTGTTGTAAATAGATCGTGAGCGATCTACTCTCATCTGTCAATATAAAAAGCATTTAAGCCCAGTTAATGAAAGTAGGTAGGTTTGAATTAATAAGATTAGAGAGTTTAGAGAGTAGGAGGGAAAACAGACATAGACACCCTCACCATTGTATCATTGTAGAATTGTATTATTAGCATAGAGCTGAAGAAGAGAGTTGTAGATAAAACCCCATGTATAGGAGCTTTGAATTAATATATGAAGCTTTGAGTTAGATTTCATGGTGTTATGATGTTTTCTGTTTATACATGGTGAATGACATGTTCATGGTTGTTTATTCTCTCTATTATGCATTTTCTTTAATACTGTGTGTATGTATGATTTCATGTTGAATGTTTGATGTCTGAGAGAGAGAGAATGAGTTTCAATTGTTTCTCTTCCTGAGTGAGAGATGTTCCTGCAAGGAATGAAGTGAAACATCCATAAGGAGTGTGTTGATAAAGAATCAAAGTTTATCTTTGAAAGCTCAGGAGGGATACCATTGTTCTCATTCCAGTAGAATTGCGAGTGAAGCATAGAAGTCGTGCAAGGTGTGCGCAGGCTGGTTGAAAGCTAGAACTTATCAACCTAGAGGAGAGTTGAAGGACTATTGTTGCAGGGAGTGCACAGAGTCAAAAGATCAAATACCTAGGAGTATTTGAAATTTTTCCGCAAGGAGTGCGAGCAGGAACCCTTTTGGAGGTTTGAGTTTGTAAGTGAAAGCTCAGGAGGGATAATACCTTTGAAAAATTCAAAGAAGGACATAGGTTGAACTACTTCAAAGGGAGAGGGGGTCAAATTCACCTTGTAGAAGTTAAGTTCCAGTGAAAAACACCAGGTTATTTCATAGAGACTGAAAGGAGGAATGAACGGTCGAAATTCTCCATGGAGAACTTGTGAAGTTGCAAGGGTCGTAGGATCCAGAGGAGTTGCAGGCCGGATAAGGTTTGGACGAATCCAATCTGTTGGTGTCAAGATTCAACGTCAACCATTGATGGTGATCTTTCTGAGCTGTCAGATCATTTCAGCATTTCGGGGATCCTAGCAACAAGGAGTTGAGCATAGCGGAACAAAATTCCCAAAGTCATGAGTTGCGATAGGAATTGGCATGGAGTTTTGGGGTTTAGAAGTGATAGAGGGACGAAAGTCGAAGGTGCATACAATCAACGAAAGCCAGAAATCATGAGAGACAGGTGGCAAGAATCCACGTCGAAGATAGAGGACAGCGGAGGAAGACAGGTGGCGTACTCGTCGCTAGGGGGAGTCAACCTTTGTTGATTGTTTCGTGGCTTTGTTGGTTGGATATTCGAAAGCCTCGCATCAGCATTCCCAAAGACGCGAAGTTTGAAACTCCGAATCGGCGAAAAGTCCCATAGGGGAGCCAGTCTTTTCTAAACGCATCGGGGTTCGACATTTCAACATTTTCGAAGACAAGAGACAGGGGTTACTTGTTTTGGTATTCCAGAAATCATCAAACATGATACGACTGTGGAGGAGGATGCTACCAACCATTTCAGTAAATCGACATTTCGGGTTTCAATAGTAGAGGACCGAGAAACGCAACATCAAGGATCACAAAATTGCGAGACCTGAAGTCTTGAATTAGTGAAGGGCGTGAATTTATTGTGGTCAAGGAGTTTTGGGTTGGCGTCTGGTGTTTGTTCATGTAGGCTCAATCCATAAGGACCTGTGGATACACCATCGAGTGTGCAAGGGATTTCTTGTGGGGAAATCAAAGAGTCAATCAGACTCAGAAGGGTAGATTTAGAATGATCCTACCCGAACCTCAACCCGAGGGTTCGGTGGTCTGCCATCAGTGATACATCCCCATCCCCACACTTGACTCAATCATCTTATGAGAAATATTTAATGGATATTCAAATTAATGAGTTAATCAAGGGAGAGAACGCAAAGGAAAATGCTAGTAGATATAATCTGAGATCTAAGAAGAATGGAGAAAAAAATGATGCCCCTAATCATCCTATTCAAAAAGAAGATGTTTCCAAGGTTGTGATAGTGAGCAACAAGGAAAAAGACTCTCAAAACCCACAAGTTCTGATCATAAATCATTTTCCTGAAACTAAAGAGATTTTGAAGCCTTCCCCTTCCTTCAATTTTGAGAATGAGATCCAGAAAATAAAGATCCCTATACCTTTCTTGGAATTGATAAAAAATGAAGATTTTGAAAAATACTTATCCAAAATGTTACAACTAGAATCATCTCCAAATACCACTGACTCAATAAATCTGCAAGATGAAAAACTAGCTGTGATTTTAGGTCCTTTGATAGAAGACAAAGATGACTCATCCCCACCTTTCTATACCTCACTGAATATACATGATAAAGTGCTACACAATTGTCTCATGGATTCAGGGGCATCCCACAATCTTATGCCAAAATCTGTTATCGATAAACTTGGGTTAGAAGTCACAAAGACTTATCATGATTTATATTCTTTTGACTCCATAAAATTCAAGTGTCTTGGAGTCATTCAGGACATGGTGCTGACCTTATTTTAGCCGCCCATGAAGAGTATACTTATGGATATCGCAGTTGTTGATGTTCCCCCCAAGTTTTCCATGATCTTGTCAAGATCCTGGATAAAGAGACTTGGGGGAACCGTATAGATGGATCTCTCTTATGCTACTATTCCTATTTTTGTGGGAGATCATAGAAGACTTTACAGGGAAGCTCAATTGGCTTACATCATTAGTGATGAAGAAAACCCCACAAATCACCCTATTTTTTCTTTTGATACAGATCTGGGATCTAGTATTTTGCAGCTCACTGATGCTCCTGAAGCCCCTTTAGAAATTATAAAATAGTCCCTCGACTTTTCTGAGGAGCCCCTTCTAACTTCTTATGTCTGGAAGATGTTCTTTGATGGATCCCCTTCCAAGGAAGGTGTTGGTGTTGGGGTCATCTTTGTCTCACCAACTCAAGAAACTATATATTTGTCATATAAACTAGAATTTGAGACTACTAATAATGTGGTAGAGTATGAGGATCTTGTCTTGGGGTTGAGGGAATCTAAATACATTGGGATAGAAGAGATAACAGTATTCGGGGATGGTGAATTAATAGTCCATCAAATGAAAAATATTTATCAGACAAATCATCCTAGGCTTAGATATTACATAAATGAAGTGTGGGATTTGGTGGACAGTTTTTTCTCTTCTTTTAATATATCATTCATTCCTAGAGAAGAGAATATCATGGTTGATTCTTTGGCTGTATTAGCAAGCAACTTTTGAATTCCTATACCACCAAAAATCGAGTATGATGTAGAATTCAAATACAGGCCTTCTATATTGGACAATGTAAAATATTGGAATGTGTTCAAAGATGATTTAGAACTTAAAAATTTTCTTGATATTGTTGATGAATTTTATGCATTACACATTGATCAGGATCATGATTCAGATGTCACTTCTCATGTTGATGTTTTCCTCAATAAAATTGCTAATCATCATATTATGAAGCTACCTAGTAATCATATACCAAATGGACTGGTTCCTTTGGAAAGATTATTTGATGGGAATGATGTGGCATTGAAAGGGAAGGTATCCACTAATGATGCAGATATAAATGAGTGCAATGTGGGCACTGAAAAGGATTCAAAATACGTCAAATTATCAAGCAACCTATTAGAAGAGTAGAGGGAAGAATATACTAAGCTGTTGAAATAATTTTCTAATGTATTCTCGTGGACTTATGAAGATCTCAGAACTTATGGCACAAGAATAATAGAGCACAAGATCCCATTAAAATAAAGCACCAAATCCTTCAGGAAAAAGTTGAGGCATATCAATCCTATGTTTTTGCCTGTCATGGAGAAAAAAGTTAAGAAGATTTTAGATGAAAAAATTATCATTCCTTTGAGGTATTTTAAATGGGTAGCCAATTTGGTCCCAGTAAGAAAAAATAATGGAGAAATCAGACTTTGTGTTGATTTCTAAAATCTGAACAGAAGCTCAAAGAAGGATAATTATCCTTTACCCAAGATGGAGCACATATTACAGAAGGTGACAGGAGAAGCCATGATGTTTATGGTTGATGGATTTTCTGTATACAATAAAGTATTTATTTTTCCAGAAGAAAGGGAGAATACGGCCTTTACCACTCCTTGGGGGACATTTATGTACGCCAAGATGCCCTTTGGTTTGATGAATGTAGGGGAAACATTTCAATGAGCTATGGATATAACATTTATTGGAGAAAAGGATAAGTTTGTTTTTATCTATTTATATGACATAACTATGTATTCTCAGTCTGATAAGGAACACTATGATCATTTAAGAAAGGTTTTCTTGAAATGTGGAACATTTGGCCTCTCTTTGAATCTGAAAAAATCATTGTTTGCCATGAAAGAAGGAAAATTATTGGGGCATATTGTGTCAGCTGAAGGGGTAAGGATTGATTCCAGCAAGGTTGAGGCTATACAAACTTTGTCACTTCCTAGATCTAAAAAAGAGGTACAATCTTTTCTACGAAAAATCAAAATTTTCAGAAGATTTGTGTCAAATTTTGTTGAGATGGTTAAGTATATCACAGCCATGCTGAGGAAAGATAGTGAAATCAAATGGACTGTTTAGTCTCATGATTCTTTTTATAAAATAAATAAATCCTTGACTGAAGCCCCGGTTCTTGTCATCCCCGACTACTCCAAGGACTTTATTATTTTTTATTTTGCCTCTTTTGATACAGTAGAAGCAATCCTATTGCAAAAGAATGTTGAAGGTTTAGAGCAGCCCATTACCTTTTTCAGTAGGGAATTGAGAGATGTTGAGCTAAAGTATGACATAATGGACAAACAAGCCTATGTATTGGTTAAATCTCTTAAGTCCTTAAGATTTTATGTCTTGCATTCAAGAATTATTTCTTATGTCCCATCAACTGATGTAAAATAAATTCTTATTCAACCTGATATAGACGGAAAAAGAAGCAAGTGGGTTGCTAAATTACTTGAATTGGATTTTAATATTAGGTCCACAAAATTGGTTAAAGGCCAGAGTTTAGCCAAGCTCTTGGTTGTATCAAATTGTTCAACATTGGGGGTGAATTTGATTCACTCATGTTCAGAAAATCAGCAGTTTGAGATGACTAATAAAGGTCCTCAAATCATTTCTACATTGGAAAATTGCATTTGGTACAAGGACGTTATATTTTTTCTACAAAATTTATAGCCTCCAAGTGGTATGGAAAATAACAAGGTGAGTGCCTTAAAACTCAAATCAATAAAGTATTGCTTGGTTGATCAAATTGTGTATTGGAAGGATCCATTAGGAGTGCTTTTGAGATGCCTAGTGTTGATACTGAGAGGGGGGTGAATCAGTATCAACTACAATTTAAAACCTTTTTCAACTTATACTTAAACCATTCAACTATATCCAATGAGAAATTAACAATAGTATAAGAGTTACACCATAATACACCATGCACAATATATGAGAAATAATCAATAGTTTATTGTTCAAGGGAAGTAATGACTTCCAAATTTAGCTACAACTTCCAAATGTAGAGAGAGGGATAAACCTCCAAGAGGAAGATACAATCCTCCAATATCAACAGAGAGTTGAACTCTCCATCCTTGCCCCTTCCTTCCACCCAACAATATATGAGAGATAATAAAACTTTACATTAAATCATCACCATCAACCCATCATCACATAGAACCTGATAATGCTTCCTGAGATTTCTTCAATTTATGAAATTCTTCAATTCTTTGAGTACTTTGATCCTGTATATAATATTACTCAATGTATTCTTTGAAACTCCTCCAATTTTCACTCCTTGAATCCTCCCCAAAAAGAGGTTATAGAAAGAATGGTAGAGTTTATTCAATTATGGTCTGTTCAGAAGACACAACTTGTACAGCATGCCCCACGCTCAATATTTAACATCTAATTCTGAAACTCGCACACAAGAAACTAAATTCCGTAATCTTTCCAAGGGAAGTGGTCTCACTTCATTTCGATTCTGTATGAAAATGTTATGACTGTTTTATCCAAAACACTTGTTTATTGACTAGCTTCACGACTGGTCAAAAACCCTATCTCCATAATTATAGAGAATCAAGAGCTGAACTTTTTACTAGAGGTACCTTGATATGTCTTCTCAATACCATAGATATTTCACCATCTGAATCGTTCTATAAAAAAAGGTATAGCAAAAATGGTAAGATGACCTGAAAATGACATACCTTAGAACACATCACCAAAAGACTTCATCCTCCCTTGAAATATGGCCTTCTTATCTTCTTATTACCTCTGAAATTCGACTTGTATCAAATGAATGTATAATGATGTGTATTTATACCATTTATGTCACTTCCTTTTAACATTAGGGCTAACCTAACACTTTCTTATTTTGTAATTCTTTTCTTTAATTATTTTCAGGACCTACATGTACTTCCTTCTTCAATTCACTTTGTCATCTTCAAAAATTCATTTCTCCTCAACCATGAGGATCCATGTGATGTGCCACATACCACTGGAAAAAACATTATGTATACTATCTATTCATGGGTGTTGTATATGCATGTGCATTTTCCTTCATGTCCAAATACCTTTATCAACCTTACGGTCCAAAACCCATGACCAGGGTTGACATCAATGAAAACAACCAATCTTCCAACAATCTCCCCCTTTGTCATTGATGGCAACACTCATGCTCTCCCTATCATCATGATCCCAATTTCTCTCC
>SNQJ01S0031416.1:0-28690 GCA_010110895.2 Picea sitchensis
CATTAAATATAATATAATATAATTGATTATATTTATTATCTATATAACATTTGTACATGGAAATGTAGGGTTCGGGTCTTCGACGACTTTAGCTCGTGAGTTCCATCACCCCAAACACCTCGAAGTCCTGAAGACCACGAGATGGTTAAGGCATTTAGTCATGGGTTATTCTCTAGTGTGCTTTGACATTAGAATAATATTAAATTATATTCTCTTTTGGTCTCAGGTCTTTTACGCTCGAGGAACTTTAACCTCCGTTTTCAGAATAATAATAATAAAAATATGTATATCAAAATATATACATATTTTTTCATAGCCCTGCACGGTTTTATTACCTGGAGAATTTAAATGAGATTATTTTCTCTTACAGGAAAAATAAGAAAAAAAAAATAGTTTTCTAGTAATCTTTATAAAGTGATTTAATAAAATTTCTACTCCAAGAAAATTTATCCATTCTCGAAATTAAAAAGATAATTATAATCTCTCCCTCCTTGTTAGTGAATGAGTAAATTTTGTTTCCTTATTATTGTGCTTTACTATTCTTACCAATTTTAAGGAAATTGGTCCTAAGACAAAGATTTGTCTCTACATTAAATTTTGCATTTCTACCAACATTTACAGCTTACCACAATTAAGGGGATTCTTCCCAAATTTGTAGCGGATTTAACCCACATTTAGCATAAATGGTTATTAACGCCCAAAGAGAATTTTGAGAGCTTTTGTATTTTAATTCAATTAGGAAATTTCATGTTTATTTCCTAATTATTTTTCCTTAGTACCCATTTATAATGACTTTTAGTGTTTTTCAATATTTGGGTTACTTTCTAAAGACCAAACACAACTAAAGTCCTCTAAGTTTTCCGGTAAAATGCTTTAGGACAACTTAGTTGGCACAAGCAGTCACAAGTGAAGTTGTTCACCAACATAAGACTTAGTTGTAACATTTTCATATTCACACCTGAAATTTCAACGCACTTTTAACATAAAATTGAACTTATATTGCTCTCAAACACAGTCTATAATTTTCTCTGAACTTAACACTATAGAGATTTTATTAAAATATACTTATCTAGAACCCAAAAAGTGCTACAACTGCTGAAAGGAGTGTCATTTTCCACCCAATTGTAGGCACATCAATTCCTGGAAGGATTTACCACTCGCCACCCCCTAGCTATATCATGATGTCCTGAGAGAGATTCTTCCTTATGTTCAACAACAACCAAGGATGAAGGCTACCCTCCTCCTCCCACAGGAACTTGGAAGATCGTTTTCCTCTCCACCAAGAAGGGAGTATGCAATAAATTCTTCCTCAATCACTCATTTTCTCTGCAACCTCGTTTATCAATATATTTAGAAAATGATGCCCATAAATTCTTGTACCCAGAAACATTTTTTTTTTTCCCAGTTCTCTTCAAAAACAGAGAGTTGTGCATGCTCTTCTTCATCAGAAATGGTCACCATACCCATTTCTCTTACATCCTCCCCTCTGACCATGATTTTCCTTCTTTTTATTGCATTCCCCAACAAGATTTTGTGGGTTCAATTCCCAATTTCATGGTTCAGGTCAGGCAATTTCCAGATGGGTACTTTGTCCATCTCCTCATTGACTCTAGAGGAAGTCTTCCCAACTACGAGTTTGACTGGTAATTAAATTATCTGGATCAAAGGATTGTTTTGGGTCTGAACAATTTAATCCAGCAGAGTACTGGTCTGGTGGGAGTCATCTCAACCATTATTGGTTCCCCTCACCATCTCTCTCATGCATCATGATCTACCTTGGCAACCCCTTCGGCAGTTATGCACCATCTTCCATTTTATTTAGTAACAAAAATATATCCATTACCTTTTATAACAAAAGGTTCTTCAATTCCAATATCCACACATAATCGGTCTACCCATAGTCTTTCAGCAAGCTATAGTTATATTTACAAGCTGGGGAAACAAGGGTATTACATAAAATATTGATTATTATTCCAAACTTTTGTTTATTTTCCACTATATTCATGTTACAAATTTATTAAATTTACATTTTTTCTTTGTTTGCAAGGCTGATCTCTTTTGATATAATAATAATAATCATCTAATTTTAAGGTCACAACCAAGCCAGACACCAAATTGGTGTATGAAACCCTTTGTTTGTGGGATAAGGGACCCCCTCCGAGCAACTATTTCCCTCTAGATATAAAGTGTCATTTACTGATTTTATTTATATCAATATAAACAATTAATTAATATTTGAATGCTTTCCCTTTTAATTATAAATTAACTTTATATCTTTTCATTTTAATTACCAGTTGTGTAAACTTCTACTTCTTAAATTTTGACTTTTTTATTTTTTTCATTAAAAATTGTTGGATCTACATATTTAAATGATTAAATATATATGATCTGAATGTTCCAAAGATTTTTCAAAACTCGGAATCCATTAAAACAACCAAAAAAAATTTGACCCAAAAATACCAAAACTTAAAACTTACAGAGAAGGCTTTTTAATTATAGGTCAGTTCTATGAGTGATTACAACCTCAGTTCTGAGTGATTACTACATGGCTTCCATCGTTAATCCATTAGAGCCACGATCAAGTTGCATAGAGTCATACAAGCTTCCATTGGAACTCTGGCCAAGACGAGGTTTTCTAACTCTGCTGACATTAAAAAAAATTCATTTTGTAATCATTGATTTATTTGAAATTTGAATGACTCCAATTGTCCTCATCTACTCATTTGAACGATTTGAATTATGCATGGCCCCAAAAAAAATACATTCTGTCGTCATCTATTCATTTCAATGATTCTAACTATGGTGATTATTCCATTGGAACTTGGTCAATATGAAGTTTCATGAAACAGTTGGAATTCTGGGCAAGTAAATAAGATCAGGCTTTGTAGGCTTTTTATCTATTATTTTTTTTATGTTTAATTTAAATATTCTATGTTTTGGTTTTTTACATATTTTTTTTGGTTGAAATTATTCTTAGCCCAGGAAAAATCATGAGAACGGTTGAGTTTATGGAGTTATTAATCACAGTGTTGACTAACTATTATACAGAATATTCATTTTTATAAAAAATAAATTTGGCTTCTGGTCTTGTAGAATATTAATTTGAATGGGAATATTAATTTGAATGGAAGGTGATGCATAATCTCTAGATTGCTAGTATTGACTAGCATAGCCTTAAACTCGTGGTTAGTGAACTCCGAAAAGCTTCATTCTGTAACAAAACCTTAATCTTTGTTAATTACTCAAAACAGATAATCAACTAACCACTATATACAACTAAATAATTACAACCTAATATACCTTATTAATCTCCACCATATATACTGTGGATATACTGCTGATCATTACCACAACATAATTAAGTAATTAATATCTTATACCAAATCTAATTAATTAATTAAATATCTGATACATTATTTAAATAATAATACACATAAAGTAAAAAACACAACCTCTAATATTCAAAAACCAACCTCTAATATTCAAAAACCATAGTTCATATACATCAAGTACCTACAGTATAGAAGTCGATACCTCTGGTTGTAAAACCAGGAGTCATAGAGAAGAGAGACAGGAAGGAGTAGTCAACAAGCCAGGCATTCCTGGTATTCTATTTACGATATCTCTCCGGTCGTTGCGCTCCGTTCGAGTGGACGTATCTCTATTTGGTTTTGCTTTTTCTGGTTAAACTGCAGTACGACCATAAGCTAACGGTTTTTTTATTGTTTCAATTTTTTAAATCCGTCCACATTTATTGTGGAATATGCAAATGCAATACGTTGGTCACCGTGCAAATGGGAGAAAAAGGAACTATTTTAGGCGGCGGTGGGAGAAAGAGGAACTATTGTAGGCGGAAGTCATCAAGTACCTACAGTATAGAAGCCGATAGTTCTTTAAACCTTTGGAAACATGAATCGACGGGAACAAAAACGGCTCGGAGGTGGCTGGGAAGAGGCAGTATGTAAAAAAATGTGGCTAAATCATCTGTTAATTAAACGTGGCTCAGAAAATGAAACGCTCTATTCTATAACAAAATTTTAATTGTTGTTAATCATAAACGTGGCAATCAGCTAGCCATTATAGTAAATTTTAAATATGATCAAGTAAAAGTAAAAAATACACCTATTAACAATGGACGGCGGAGATGATCCAACAGTGATCAACGTTGTATATGAAAACACAAACCACTGCTTGTGTTTGAGCTCTCCGTTCAAAAAATCTGCACCAGTTTTCGTATGATCTCCCTCATTTGACCAGATCCGGCTTCGACACCATGGGACTCATTACTATAAAACTGAATTTGTATCGGGTGACGTTTTTTTTTCTTCGTCAATTGAAATCTTTAATTCGATTTCTATTCTTTTAGGTTAGATTTGTTTTTCGAAGCTTAGTTTGGGTTGAATTTATTTCCGTTATTGTGGGTGAAATTAATCTAATCTAAAATCTTTATTATATTTGTATAATAAAGAACCCTGCATGTAGCCATTTGATCCTGAGAAACGCCATGATAATTTTCTACCTTTTTTCTACCACAGAAACTAACCATATTTCTATGGCATTTTTATTAGATATGAATATAAGTGAGTGGTAAAACAATGGACGCCATCAGCATGAGGTCCAGGTGTTGGTTTTGTAGCCGTTTCGGGCCGAATGAGTGGTTGAGTCGCCTAACCCACTCAAGTATCAGTCAGTCCCGGGGTCAGTCATTCTCTTCTAACACTTCAGTAAAGGTTGGTGTTTCATGCCATCCCGGTTCTATAGCTGCTGTACTTCCTAAGTGATGAAATCATCAAGTATCAGTCAGTCCCGGGGTCAGTCATTCTCTTCTAACACTTCAGTAAAGGTTGGTGTTTCATGCCATCCCGGTTCTATAGCTGCTGTACTTCCTAAGTGATGAAATCATCAAGTGGTTAGGGCTACCAGGTCTAGGTTTGAAGGTGGCTAACTCCGTTTCCTCCCAAGTTTCACTTTTCAGTCAAAAAAAAATGGCTTGAATTTGGTCAAAATTTTAGGGATAGTTTAGGGATAGTTTGAGTTTCGTGTGGATCAATGTTCCATGCATTTCAGAAATTTATTTCAGTGGTTATGCCCTATTTTAAACCAACTCAGATGCTCAGAAAATCTATCAGAGTTCTGGATTGACTGGAAATTTAAAAACAGATAGCGAAAAACCTACCAGAAAAGTACCTCCCAATTTAGCCAAAAGACTAAAGTCAAGAAAATAGATTTCCCCCCAAATTTGTCATTGTAATGAATTTCTTCATTTTCAAATAAACAACTACATTTGTACATGCATCAATTTTTTAGTTTGTTAATTACTTGTTGATGGTTTTTAGAATATAGAATTGGAAAACTATAAATGGTTTATAGTTTTGTTATGCCTATTTATTTAGTGCTAGGGTTAAAGGAAAACATAGTGTAAGTTATAACTTAGTGTTATGTTGTTCAAAATTCTTGTTGAAAGCATAAAAACTTTGTATTGTAGCCATTTAATTGTTGAATAATACATTGAGTGTACTTTAAAGTGTGGGGTTTTTCTCCATCTTCCCTTAAAAATTGTGTTATTTAAAGATTTGTTGTTTATTTCATTTGCTACACATATTCTTTTCTCATGAATTAGTGTAGTAAATGTATTCATCACCTCTTCTTTCTTTCAAAGCTCCATTCAATTCAAATCCTTTAAACCTAACTGGTAAATAACACTTTTTCCATTTTAAGTTATGAAATACTAAGCTTTATAGAACTATTTTTGGGTCAGAAGTACAAGAATTTATAGACCAGTTTTGGAGTTTGTAATACAAGTCTACATAGTAGTAATTTTCAGTTGGTCCTTGAACATAGGAAGCATTTTCATATTCACAACCATGATCTATTCCGTCGGTTCCAACAAGTCTTTCTCTACATAAGTGTAAAATCTTTGAACTAAGGATCAACTCTATGTCGTGAGCTCTGAATCTCTTTCCTTTTTCCCAAAACTAGTATTAAAGCAATTTTTTTTTAGCAAAACCATAGACTTTTGTCGAATGGTTTAGCTTTTAATTGAAAGGATGGCAACTTGTCCAACCTAATAATAAAGTTGCTGATCTTTGTGATGGACTCATAGATGTCGGATTTGAGACAAAAGTTTGTTGTTCACCAGATTTATTTAAAGAAAAGGGCATGGTAAAAATAGGTGCTCAGACATTTCACCTTGCATTGCGTTTAACAATGTTAACAACCTGTAAACTTCTACTAGCTCAAGACGTAGAAGATCCCTTCCTAGGTCACCTTATATCCTATGTTATTTGATCTCATTTTCCTTTCAACTTTGTGTGCATAATCTAATCATGGGTTACATGAATATAGAGCCTCCATTTACAGATGGCATTCTTTACATGGATATAGGGATTTTATTATAATTTATAGCTCACATGGGATGTTGTATTTATCCATAAATTATTTTTGTTTGGGTCTTCTACTTTTTGTGTTTAGTTTTTTTTACTTGTTAAAAGTGTAGATTTATTTAAATTTTTATTATTCTAGTTAAATTCCCATTAATATTGACCTACAATTGATTCATCTAATCGCGTTGACCATAATTTTGCTCTATATTTTGATTTATAAATACATGGCATATATATTTTATCCATCTTAGAGTTATATTTTTTAATTTAAAAAAAAAATATTATATTGCTTCCACTTATGTCACATGCCACATCAACATTAAATATAAACATTACACATCTCCCGAAAGTTAAAATTTCAAAACATATTTAATGGTTACTTAAATTTTTTTATGAGAACTTAAAATTTTTGAGTGTATTTAATGGTCAAAATGCTCCATGATAGACATTTTGATTTTCAAATTCTACCTACATTTCCCTGTAATAAGTTTCATAAAGAATTTGGCATTAACATTATGTAAGTCTGTGTTCAAAGTAAAAATAAAATAAAGATTAAAACATATATGTTCTCTTGGGTAGCTTAAGGGTTTTTACATCTACAACTTGTAATAAGTATTTTTAATCATCATAACTAGAAGTCCTTTATATGAGTATGAAGAAGATGTGTAATTTTGTACTTAACATTGATGTAGATCATGGGAACAAGTTCTCCTAAGGCACACAACTCTAAGTAGATTAGTTAATAATGATAATAAATATAAGGTACATTGAAGCATGACCCTCTTGTAATTTTTGGTGTGGTTATTTTTGACTTGTCAAGTAGATTAGGAAAATTGTTGTAACAACTTTCTATAAAACATTTAGTATTGTATTCATTAGCAAGTAGTGGAAAGCTCTAGAAATAAATAAAGGGGTCTTAATGTGTTTGGTGTGGTCAACTTTGATGGAAGGGTTATTATTATAAATATAATGAGAAACTAAGAGCTCAAGGAATTTATTTTTGGCTCAATTGTTTTCTTTGTTTCGTTTATGAAGATAGTATATTTTTGTTTACTATGATATCCATATCAATTGGTATCAGAGCATAAAGTTCATGGAGATTGACTCACACCTATCACAAGGCTTGCTCCTCAATATCTCAAATATCTATAATTCTCGAAACTCAATCTACACCTATCACGAGGCCTACTCCTTGGTAGATCGTTTCTCCTACAAACGATGAGTTGTTGGAGGCTTGGTCCTCCACTTCCAAAANGAACAAGTTCTCCTAAGGCACACAACTCTAAGTAGATTAGTTAATAATGATAATAAATATAAGGTACATTGAAGCATGACCCTCTTGTAATTTTTGGTGTGGTTATTTTTGACTTGTCAAGTAGATTAGGAAAATTGTTGTAACAACTTTCTATAAAACATTTAGTATTGTATTCATTAGCAAGTAGTGGAAAGCTCTAGAAATAAATAAAGGGGTCTTAATGTGTTTGGTGTGGTCAACTTTGATGGAAGGGTTATTATTATAAATATAATGAGAAACTAAGAGCTCAAGGAATTTATTTTTGGCTCAATTGTTTTCTTTGTTTCGTTTATGAAGATAGTATATTTTTGTTTACTATGATATCCATATCAATTGGTATCAGAGCATAAAGTTCATGGAGATTGACTCACACCTATCACAAGGCTTGCTCCTCAATATCTCAAATATCTATAATTCTCGAAACTCAATCTACACCTATCACGAGGCCTACTCCTTGGTAGATCGTTTCTCCTACAAACGATGAGTTGTTGGAGGCTTGGTCCTCCACTTCCAAAATTTTGATTTAATCTTTGTAGTAAGATTCAAACAATTTTTTTCAGACCCTAGTTTGGGGTACCAAGAGGATAGCTCCTCTACCAACTAAAGAATTTATTATGCTAGGTACTCAAATATACGACATACTTCAACAACCTAATTCTTGATGGATCTACTACATGTCACCCAACGAGGATAAATTGATCTCTAACTCCAACTTAGAGGTTTTGTTCACCGCAACTCCTCTAGATTGCCAATGACATATTGCAGACAGTAATGCAGTCCTGGACCCAACTAAAGGGGAACTCATCAAACATTCCAGAGTCTTTGAAATTAGAGCCCAGGTTTACCTTGTTGAGGTATTTCAGTGACATGGATAGTGAATGTATTGATGCTTGGGTTCAAATTATATCCTTGTATTTTGATTCTCAATGCATGATAATGAATGTCAAGAAACTGAATGGGAAATGTTGCATCTAGATGGTATAGTATTGAAGTGGTGACATAATCTCTACAATCATTCCACCCTCTACATGGAGGTAGAGGACACCTTTGAATCATAACTCTACAACCTCCTAGATGTAGTCTTTTGAGGCATTATGACCTAACATTTTTACATACCAAGGTATCATAATTCTTTATGGTCACATTGGCTTCATCTTTAGCAGTTCTTAGGTTAATCAGTTCAATCTCTTATTTTTCAATTGATGAAGCTCCAAGTATAGTTATCTATCATATATCTAGAACTTGTTCTTTGTATAAATTTTATTAGTGGTCAGTTTCCTTCTTTACACATTGAGGTTGAAATGTTTGACTTTGATAATCTCAATCAAGCCATTGAACTAGTTGTTACAATAGAGCGCAAGTTGGGAAAGTACCCTACATTATCTCCTCATTCTTTCTCTACTTATCTCCTTTCACCTAATCCTTCTCATTCATCTCCTTCGCCTGCAATGACCCCTACCCCACTTCCTAGTACAACTTCTCCTACATACAACAAAATATCTTATTGCTCTTTTCACAAATCTAATACACATTCATCCTATGAGTGTCATTGCCACATCTTCAAGACCCTACCAAGGCCCTATTTTATCAACAACATGAAACATCTCCTACATCCTCATCCCCTTTGCATCCCTTATGATTAGGGAACTCTCAAAATCTTCCACCCCATATGCAAGCTTGGTCCTTATGACCCACCATTATACCCCAACTGATGGAGAAGCCTTATTTACCCATAACTGGCATATCAAGGACCACATTTACCATCTCATCCTCAATAATGGCAATCAAAAGAATTTGATTGTAGCCTTTATAGTCTTAGAAATAAATTTGCCACCGCTCCCCTTTCTATCCCATACCATTTAGGGTGGGTCACCAATAATGGCGATCATTCCCTAGTTAATTTTCATTGATTGATCACATTTACTATGTCTCATTTTAAAGATCTGATAGAATGAGGTGTGACCCCATTAGAATTTGTTGCTCTCATATTGGGTCATACTTACCAATCAAATTGCAAAGCCATATGTTGTAGGGGCTAGTCGACTCTGTCGACTAGAATCAGCGGTTGACCAAGAGCTAGATGTTCGACCATTGAAGTTGTAAGTATAAGTCAATCGACGTATCTGTTAACCAACCGACCCAGGCAGTTAAGTAGTTACAATTTCCTGGGAACTAGATATAAAAGTATAAATAGACAATCTCTATGAGAGACAATGTAATCTATTGTGTTGTATTGATATATCATATAATAAAGTGTTCTTCTTTGGGATTCCACTACTTGTGTATGTCTTCATCTATGTCTACATGTATGTATTCTATGTTTTCCTATGTAAGAAACTACTGGTAACTCTCTCTCACTTTTCCCTGGATTACAACATTGGTTTTGTTGTCGGTAGTTATGGACTTGGGCATGCAGAAGCTTACATAAATGATAACTCTACAAGACATACGCAAATGGTGGGAGCGCAAAATTGAGAATTACACCAAGAATTACACACGAAGAAACAACCTTTCATTAGCAGAAGCACGATCATGATTCTTCTCGAAGACTCATGAAATATTTCTAGAATCCATCCCAAAATCCTTGTTCGAGTACATCAACAATCAGGTAATGTGTAATTTAACAACCGACGATAAATTAGGCCTCAAGCTCACGAATGAAGGACGAACGAATTTTCATGACTGGTTCGAGAGAATTGTTGAAGATTGTATCTTAGAGTAGGCCATTGAATATCAAACATCTCTAGATAAAATAAAAGAAAAAAATTACACTGACTTGCATGAAGGATTATTGTGTACTATTCTAACATTGCTTCACAAATTCCTCCTCGATAAGGGCATCTGTGACATTATTAAATTCCGACCTCGACTAGGTACATCACTACCAAATAGAAACTTTGAAGAAAGGGACAAAGAGTGGGAAGGATTTCTCGACACAAAGTGCACGGACATGAGACAAGCATGGGACTACTTTATGAACAAATGAAGATGGCTAGCACCACTGACTTCGAGTAAGTCAGGTCAGCGATGGGGGGTCGATCGAAGTTGCGAGATGTCACAAGAAAACCATACCAAGAGTTGTGATTACTGAAGTATAAATGGCGTCGAGAGGAAAACAAGCACATAAGCAAGCTACTGACATTTAGAGATTGGAACGGGATAAAAGGAAAAATAAAAGAGAAGAGATTTGTAACTTGTGGTATAGTCAAAAGTTGAATAAAAAAATGGCCGGGGAGGGTTAGTCTGATAGAGTGCATGATCAGTATAAGTCTGAAATAAATAGACTAAAGCTGGAAATAACAGTAGTCGCGACGACCCCTAACAAAAGAAGTGATGCACAATTGATAGAGGCTAGAAAAAAATCATATCAAATGGAAGACCAACCTGAAAGCATAGATTACGAAGAGTCAGTCTAAATGAAACGCTCTTCCCCCATTCTGGAAACTAGTTATCAAATAAAAGAGTTCCTCTAGCAAAGACATCATATTGACGACCAATCCACAAGATTATGATATAGAAATGACGAGCATAGAAATCTACGATACAAGCTCATCATTGAGCCATGAAAAAATGAATTCGACAACATGCACATCCAGATCAAGGATCTCGCTAACTTGGCTCCCCTGCCAAATCTAGTATCAAGAGAAGAAAGTAATTTAATAAATCAAAGTTGTGAACCGACACGACCATTGGAGTGACATTTAGTCGAGTACAAATATCAAATTTCTCAGACCGAAGAAATACTTTCCATAGTCAACAATAAGTAGTTATTTATCGAATACCATATGGTACAAGAATTACCGACAAAAGAGGTGATGCAAGAAAAACTGAATGAAGAATCGACAACTTAGTCGAAAAGTGTGGTAACCCAAACACCACAAAAATCGATTATTCCTAAAAAGAAAATAAAAATGAGATTTAATCACATCCCCACCTATGAGGGAGATGAGAAATTTTGGGATGTTGTGAATGTCACGGATGAAGATAAGAAAATGGCACAATTTGGTGTTTCCCTTTGACATCGTGCTTTGACATGGTTTATGAATTATACAAAAAATCAGAATTGCTCAAAATTAGAAATGAAAAATAGTTTCCTAACATTCTTCAAATTTCAAGATGTCACACATTTGGCAGCTCAAAAATTGAAAGAAATAAAACAAAGACCAGGCGAGTCGGTCTGAGAATATGATAAAATATTCAAAGATATTTTGATCCAAATACTGACCACAATCAAGATTCAGATTTTGTTAGTACAATGGTACGTAGTTGGTCTTCTACAACGAATATATTCACCATTACACCTGTATGAAATAACTACCTGTGAAGATGTATTACATAAATCACATCGCGTTGAGTTGAATGATGACGACCCATCGACCGAAAGATTGGAAGAAAAAATAGATCATTTACAACAAACCATAAAAAAACTATCCATAAGAAGAAATGAATTATGGTGTACTATGTGTTGTGAAGAAGGACACACAAAGGATACTTGTAGCCTCACCAATAATATGCCAGTAACAACATATGCTCACAGAGTACAAGCTCAAACATATTGTAATATATGTAAAGCATTAAATGACCATGTTGTGTAGGATTTCCCACACAAATTAAAGAACACTAAGTGGTGTCATATCTGTGAAACTTATATTCATAGAACATAGGAATGTTATTTAAATGCATAAAATCGAGCCAATGTACAAACAATATATCATAGAGAATCTACTGACCAAACTAATAATTACGATCGAAAAAATGATTACTATAGTCGAGGATGAGGACACGATGACCAAGGTCAGTTTGGAGGTCGTGGTTGGGGTCAAGGTCGACCGTATTGTTACAATTGTTGGAAGGAGGACAATCTTAGCCTAGACTATTCGATAAAAGATTGAATTGACCTAAAATTTTGTAATATATGCGGTGTTGGAGACCATTCACTTGAATATTTTCCAATAGTACTCGACAAGAATATGACTAAAACAAACGTCAATCTTTTATAGGTAGTATCTGTCATTTTTTTATGGAAACCTGCACAAGAGATGTAGCTAAATCATACACAAACAAAGCTTATTAAGAAAAGGAATAGAGATACACAATGACGAATGAGAATCAATGCATATTATTATCTTATCAATGAGTGAGTGATCTTCACTCATATAGGCAATGACATCCTATAATTAGGAATGCATGCATAATAGTGATGGTATAATATTAGAAATTCTAAAATAGAACTAGTCAGTTAAATCCTAATGAACTAGTGTTACTCCCAATGAACTAGTGTGTCAAAAATAGAAATTTTTCCAACACCCCCCCTGAACATCACTATGGAGTAAAAAATGAGTCCCGGCTACTAGGCCATTTTAGGTACTCATGTACAATGCAACTAATGAACACTGAATAGAAATGAGGAAAGAGGGAAAACCACGTGGGAACACAACCCCCCCTCAAAGGTCAATGTATCAAAAGAAGAAAAGGCAATTGCTAGGCAATTGTGTTCTTCACTGCAAGATGATCCCGCAAAGTCTAAAACTTATGCTTAGTGAATGTCTTGGTGAATATGTCAGCAGTCTGTTCAGAGGAAGGAAAAAACTGCAAATCAATGATCCTGTCATGTACTAAATCTCTGATGAAATGCATGTGGACCTCAATGTGTTTGGTTCGCTATCGTTGTACTGGATCTCTACAAAATCTCAGTGTACTTTGATTGTCACATCATATGATAGTCGGACAGTGAAACTGGATACCAATCTCGGTAAGGAAGTGTTGAAGCCAAAGTGTTTGAATGACACAGTTGACTACTCCTCTGTACTCGGCCTCTGCGAAAGATAAAGCAACCTTTGATTGCTTCTTACTTGACCAACGAATTGGGCCTAACCCCAAACTAAAAGTGTACCCGGATGTGGACTTTCGATCTGTGCTATCACCAGCCCAATCTGAATCTGTGAAGCCTATGATATCTAATGCACAACCAGTTGCATAGTGAATCTCATAACTCATGGTGCCCTGAACATATTTGAGGATGCGCTTGGCAGGCTTCCAGTGCAGATCATGGGGTTCCTGCATGTATCTAGAAATTGCTCTTACCACATATGATATATCTGGATGGGTGTGGGTGAGATACAGAAGACTCGTCACCAACAGTTGATACAAAGTGTTTCCCACTAATGGTGTATCCACGCCATCCTCAAGTCTGATCGCAGATAAGAAGGGTGTAGGTGCAGACTTACAATCTGTCATGTGGAATCTATCCAGAAGATCCCTGACATACTTAGCCTGAGAAAGTTTGATGTCGAAAGCATCCTGACTGATCTCAAGACCAAGAAATAAGTGTAGTTGACCCATGCTCGTCATAGAGAACCTATCATGCAAAATATCATTGACCAAAGAAATGGTTGAAGAAGAGCTACCAGTGATCAAAATATCATCAACATAGAGTACTAATATCATCACAGAGTCAGTAGTCCTCAACATGTAAACATTGGAATCAGATTTACATCTAACAAAATCATGTGAAAGTAAGTAATAATCCATCTTTGCATACCATGCTCTAGGTGTCTGCTTGAGGCCATAGAGAGACTTCTTCAATCTGCATACTAAATATGAGTTCTGAATTAACCATTGTGGCTGCTCCATGTAGATCTCCTCTGAAAGGTCACCATGAATAAAATAATTCTTCACATCCATCTAGTGAACTTCCCATCCTTTGGTTTCTACAATGGCTAGAGCCAAGCGAATGGAGTCCATCTTTGCTACAGGAGCAAAGGTCTCATCATAATCTATCCCATTTATCTGCTGAAATCCTTTTGCAACTAATCTTGCTTTATACCCGCTCACCTAACCATCTGCTACTCTCTTGGTCATGTAGTCTACCCATTTTCATCTGACAAGTTTCCTCCCTGGTGGAAGTGGAACCAGATCCCAAGTCCGATTCTCTAGGAGAGAGTCATGCTCCTCCTACATGGTTGCTTTCCATAGTGGATTGCCAATAGCCTCACTATAGGTATGTGGACCAAAAGATTGAACCATATAGCAATGCATGGGCATCATTGGTTCAGAAGTTGAAAATACATGAGAAGGATCCACATGTTGAGATCGATTCCTCCTCGAATCCAATGGATCCCCTACAAGGTTTCATATTTCCTGAAGTGTGGGTTGTGCCCACTTAGGAATTTGTTGAAGCTCTGACGTTGTCTCCTCATTTGGTTGTACTACCTACTCATCTGCATGTACATAATCCTATGAATCTGTGTCTGAATATGTAGCATCTGAGTGTGTGGAATAATCATCTCTGATGTATGGAACTGATGGAAGTACAAGAGTCTCTGCATGTTGCACTGGAGGTGCATGGAAATGACTCTCCTCAAATTGAATAGTGTGCTCAATGATGAGCCAGTCTGTAGAGGGATCAATCAATCTGTACCCCTTCACATCATTTGGATATCCCACAAATATGCAAGGTGTGCTCTATGGATCTAAGGCTTTCCTATTTTCAGAAGGAATATGGGCCCATACTCTAGATCAAAAGATGTGGATGTGTGTGACATCTGGTTTTTCACATTTCCAAGCCTCAAATGGTGTCCTATCTTCAACAGATCTGTGAGGTGATCTGTTATGTATGTAAGTAGCACAGTTAAGTGCCTCGGCCCAAAGCTTGGAAGGAAGTGATCTTGCATGAAACATGCAACTGGTCATCTCCTTGAGAGACCTTTTCTTCCTTTCAGCAACTCCATTCTGTTGTGGAGTGTATGGAACTGTGTGTTGCAACTGGATACCAGCTTCACGAAAAATATTCTAAACATCTTTGTTGATATACTCCCCCCCATTGTCTGTATGGAGGATCTTGATTTTCTTCCCAGTTTGTGTCTCTACTAGAGCTTTGAATTCTTTGAGATGCTCAAAAACTTCAAACTTTTGTCTGATAAAATAAACCCAAGTGTAGCGTGAGTAATCATCAATAAATGTAAGAACATACCTTTCTTTGTTGATGGACGGATGTGGAAATGGACCCATGAGATCACTGTGAACAAGATCCAAGGAAGAGGAGGCTCTCCTTGCCTTCCCCTTTTCAAACTTCTCTTCAGGATGCTTGCCAAGAATGCATCCTTCGCAAACCCCTTCAGAAAAGTGAATGCATGGCAAGCCTTTGACCATTCCTTTCTTGGAAATTTGTTGCATGTACCTAAAGTTTAAATGACCAAATCTCTCATGCCATACTCTACTACTATCATTAGCATGTGTAAGTATAAAAGAGGATTCATATTCAATAAACTTAGTGAACTTATACAACCTTGATTTGTGATCCACCTCACCAACTGCAATAATGGAATTGTCATGCATGTCAAGTACAATAACTGAATCTGATGTAAATTCAACCCTTTTACCTATTTGAGTGATCTGATAAACTGAGAGTAGATTTATAGAAATCTTTGGAACATGTAAGACATTCTCAAAACTTTCATTAGGGAGTTCCACTCTTCCCTCTCCTGCAACCGTTATTGGAGTATCATCCCCCATGAGAATAGGAGGTCCAGAGCATGAACTCAAAGAAGTAAAAACTTCCTCTTTAGCTGTCATATGATGTGACGCACCAGAATCTATAATCCATGAATCAGATGAGGAATTAATCGCAACCAACGAATAATTATTACCTTTCTTAGGTGCATGGTCTTCTTCCTTCTTCTTCTTGGCTCCTTCAGGAATGAATTCTCCAAGGTTATTCCTCTGAAGTACATGTGTCATAAGATCAATCTGCTTCTTCATGCATTTGGATTCTTCATGATTCGGTTTATTGCAATATGTGCACTGCTTTCCCTTCTTCTTCTTCCCTTTGGAATTTGAATAATCTTTGGAACCTGAAGAATCCTTGAAGGGTTTGGAATATCCCTCCTTCTTTGACTCTAGATGTAATAACTCCTTTCGTTTCTACTTCAATTTCTTATTGTATGACCCTTTTCCATCATGCATGGTGAGTGCATGTGCTTTGGGATCTTTCATGAGGCTCATTTGTATGAGTTTTGTCTACTCTTATGTAAGAGACTCAATGAACTGATCCAACGTAGGCATTTTCCAATTTGTTCCAAAAAGACATCTGCCAGAATGGAAATTGGAGACATATATAGTGTACTCTGGTCCTAGCTTGGCCAAGATTCTTAGAATAAGTTGTTTCTCTTGTGTAGACTTGTCAATACCACATCCACCCAAGCTCAAAATCAAAGATTTAAATTTAGTAAAGAAATCATGTATATTATCAAAACTTTTAGGGTCTAAGGTATTCAACTCTACCTCAAGCATATGACATCGCATCTCATCTTGCTTTCCAAAGAGTCCTTCCAAGGTGGTCCATATCTCGTTTGGAGTCTTGCATGCAGCAACATGAAACCTTAAATCAATGGAGATTAACTCAAGAAGTAGTCATGTGGCCTCATCCTTACGGTTCACCCATCTCATCTTCTCAATCGCTGATGTAGGTTATGTTTATGTTGCCATCGTCAAATTATACAGTCCTTTCCTTCTGAGTTGGAATTTTGCCTTGGGATTCCAATCAAAATGATTGTATGGTGTGAGGATTACCACCAAGTTTGACTGTATAATAGTTGTTCTATCCATCTCTCCCACTGTTTATAAGAACCCCTAAAAATTTACTCTCAATCTGCAAGTGAAAAATTAAGAAATCACGACAGAAAGGGCACTTTAAGTGAAGATTTGTATCAGCTTCAAGAGATTATCTTATGACTTACTTTCTGAGCAAGGACGAGGAATATTGCCAAACGGTTGAAAACCCACTTGCAGAATGGGTTGATTTACTTCTCACAAGAGTCGTTTCCTCAAAAACTTAATATTTTGGGAGTAGTCATTGTAAATAGGTACAACCATGGATTTGTATCAGTTTTAGGAGGCTATCTTGTGGCTTACTTTTTGAGCAAATGGTGAGGAATCTCGCCAAACAGTTGAAAACCCACTTGCAGGATGGGTCAATTTACTTCCCATGAGGGTTGTTTCCTCAAAAAATTAATACTTTTGGAGAAATAACTGTTGAAATGTACGACCACGGATTTAGCTCGTCAAAACTCAAATTTTCCTTATTCTTTGGCTTGTCTGGCTTGCTCCAAGCAACATAGCTTTGATACCATGTGAGTGTTTCATGGAAACCCGCACATGAGATCTATCTAAAACATACACAAACAAAGCTTATCAAGAAAAGGAAGAGAGATACACAATGAATAATGAGAATCAATGCATATTATTATCTTATCAATGAGTGACTGATCTTCACTCATATAGGCAATGGCATCCTATAATGAGGAATGCATGCATAATAGTGATGGTCTAAGATTAGAAAGTCTAAAATAGAAATAGTAAGTTAACTCCCAGTGAACTAGTGTTACTCTCACTGAACTAGTGTGTCGAAAATAGAAATTTCTCCAACAATATCAAAAGAAGAAATATTCAATTCAAAAAACTTAAATATCATCACAAGTTTTGGCATTGGGAGAGATATTATCAATACCCCTTCACAAGACCAACTGAGAGGGAAGGATAGCTTCTTACCAAATCCATACAAAGAATAACAAATCACGATGGAAGCCATTAGATTCTTCAAGAATTCTAACCAAGACCAGCAAAATAAAGGAAGACAAAATGACGATACTATATAAGAATTCCTACAGTTGTTAAGGGAAAAACATTCAGTTGATTGATTGCTAGATTTTCTCAACATATTAAGAGAATATAAAGCAGGACAAATACCTTCCAAGGATGTCAGGAAGCTCTCTTGTTAGCATAAATATTATGACCCACGAGTCGATCTAGAAATCAATGAAGTACTAATCAAACAAGTAGTTGTCAATTTTGGATCTCAATTCAATATCTCACCTCGAGAAACATGGACGAGATTGGGTCAATCCTCATTAGCACCAACTTAGAATTACCTCAAGTTGGAAGATCAAATATTGATAGAGCCCATTGGTATACTCAAAAATGTTGAAACTCAAATTATGGGTATACCGACTCAAGTCGACTTTGAGGTAATCGACCTAGTCGATGGGATGCCAACATATGCAACACTTGTTGATACTGAGAGGGGGGTGAATCAATATCAAGAACAATTTAAAACCTTTTTCAACTTATACTTAAACCATTCAACTATATCCAATGAGAAATAAACAATAGTATAAGAGTTACACCAATACACCACAATACACCATGCACAATAGATGAGAAATAATCAATAGTTATTGTTCAAGGGAAGTAATGACTTCCACAGGTAGCTACAGCTTCCAAATGTAAAGGGAGGGATAAAACTCCAAGAGGAAGATACAATCCTCCAATATCAAGATATATTTTAACTCTGCATCATTGCCCCTTCCTTCCACCCAAGAATATATGAGAGNATACAACCTTGATTTGTGATCCACCTCACCAACTGCAATAATGGAATTGTCATGCATGTCAAGTACAATAACTGAATCTGATGTAAATTCAACCCTTTTACCTATTTGAGTGATCTGATAAACTGAGAGTAGATTTATAGAAAGATTTGGAACATGTAAGACATTCTCAAAACTTCCATTAGGGAGTTCCACTCTTCCCTCTCCTGCAACCGTTATTGGAGTATCACCCCCCATGAGAATAGGAGGTCCAGAGCATGGACTCAAAGAAGTAAAAACTTCATCTTTAGCTGCCATATGATGTGATGCACCAGAATCTATAATCCATGAATCAGATGAGGAATTAATCGCAACCAGAGAATGATTATTACCTTTCTTAGGCGCATGGTATTCTTCCTTATTCTTCTTGGCTCCTTCAGGAATGAATTCTCCAAGGTTATTCCTCTGAAGTACTTGTGTCATAAGATCAATCTGCTTCTTCATGCATGTGGATTCTTCATGATTCAGTTTATTGCAATATGTGCACTTCTTTCCCTTCTTCTTCTTCCCTTTGGAATTTGAATAATCTTTGGAACCTGAAGAATCCTTGAAGGGTTTGGAATATCCCTCCTTCTTTGACTCTGGATGTAATAACTCCTTTCGTTTCTGCTTCAATTTCTGATTGTATGACCCTTTTCCATCATGCATGGTGAGTGCATGTGCTTTGGGATCTTTCATGAGGCTCATTTTTATGAGTTTTGTCTGCTCTTGTGTAAGAGACTCAATGAACTGATCCAACGTAGGCATTTTCCAATTTGTTCCAAAAAGACATCTGCCAAAATGGAAATTGGAGACATATACAGTGTATTCTGGTCCTAGCTTGGCCAAGATTGTTAGAATAAGTTGTTTCTCTTGTGTAGACTTGTCAATACCACATCCACCAAAGCTCAAAATTAAAGATTTAAATTTAGTAAAGAAATCATGTATATTATCAAAACTTTTAGGGTCTAAGGTATTCA
Source organism: Picea sitchensis (assembly GCA_010110895.2). Taxonomy (NCBI): domain Eukaryota; kingdom Viridiplantae; phylum Streptophyta; class Pinopsida; order Pinales; family Pinaceae; genus Picea; species Picea sitchensis. The sequence continues at coordinate 20,063 of SNQJ01S0031416.1, forward strand.
ACTCTACCTCAAGCATATGACATCGCATCTCATCTTGGTTTCCAAAGATTCCTTCCAAGGTGGTCCATATCTCGTTTGGTGTCTTGCATGCAGCAACATGAAACCATAAATCAGTGGAGATTAACTCAAGAAGTAGTCATGTAGCCTCATCCTTATGGTTCACCCATCTCATCTTCTCAGTCGCTGATGTAGATTATGTTTCTGTCGCCATCGTCAAATTATACAGTCCTTTCCTTCTGAGTTGGAATTTTGCCTTGGGCTTCCAATCAAAATAATTGTATGGTGTGAGGATGACCACCAAGTTTGACTGTATAATAGTTGTTCTATCCATCTCTCCCACTATTTCTAAGAACCCCTAAAAATTTACTCTCAATCTGCAAGTGAAAAATTAAGAAATCATGACAGAAAGGGCACTTTAAGTGAAGATTTGTATCAGCTTCAAGAGATGATCTTCCAACTTACTTTCTAAGCAAACAACGAGGAATATCACCAAACAGTTGAAAACCCACTTGCAGAATGGGTCGATTTAGTTCTCACGGGAGTCATTTCCTCAAAAACTTAATATTTTGGGAGAAGTCATTGTAAAAAGGTACAACCATGGATTCGTATCAATTTCAGGAGGCTATCTTACGACTTACTTTCTGAGAAAACAGTGAGGAATCTCGCCAAACGGTTGAAAACCCACTTGCAGGATGGGTTGATTTACTTCCCACAAGGGTCGTTTCCTCAAAAAAATAATACTTTTGGAGAAATAACTGCTAAAAGGTATGACCACGGATTTAGCTCGTCAAAACTCCAATTTTCCTTATTCTTTGGCTTGTCTGGCTTGCTCCAAGCAGCATAGCTCTAATACCATGTCAGTGTTTCATGGAAACCTTCACATGAGATCTAGCTAAAACATACACAAACAAATCTTATCAAGAAAAAGAAGAAAGATACACAATGAATAATGAGAATCAATGCATAGTATTATCTTATCAATGAGTGAGTGATCTTCACTCATATAGGCAATGGCATCCTATAATGAGGAATGCATGCATAATAGTGATGGTCTAAGATTAGAAAGTCTAAAATAGAACTAGTCAGTTAACTCCCAATGAACTAGTGTTACTCCCACTGAACTAGTGTGTCGAAAATAGAAATTTCTCCAACAGTATCAAAAGAAGAAATATTCAATTCAAAAAACTTAAATATCATCACAAGTTTTGGCATTGGGAGAGATATTATCAATACCCCTTCACAAGACCAACTGAGAGGGAAGGATAGCCTCTTACTAAATCTAGACAAAGAATAACAAATCACGATGGAAGCCATTAGATTCTTCAAGAATTGTAACCAAGACCAACAAAATAAAGGAAGACAAAGTGACGATACTATATAAGAATTCCTACAGTTGTTAAGGGAAAAAATGTCAGTTGATCAATTTCTCAACATATTAAGAGAATATAAAGAAGGACAAATACCTTCCAAGGATGTCATGAAGCTCTCTTGTCAGCATAAATATTATGACCCACGAATCGATCTAGAAATCAATGAAGTACTAATCAAACAAGTAGTTGTCAATTTTGGATCTCAATTCAATATCTTACCTCGAGAAACATGGATGAGATTGGGTCAATCCTCATTAGCACCAACTTGGAATTACCTCAAGTTGGAAGATCAAATATTGATAGAGCCCATTGGTATACTCAGAAATGTTGAAACTCAAATTATGGGTATACCGACTCAAGTTGGCTTTGAGGTAATCGACCTAGTCGATGGGATGCCAACATATGAAACACTTTATGTCGGCCATGGGGTCGAAAAATGAAAGCGACTATCTCCCTTGAAAGAGATAGAATCAAATTAAAAAGAAGAGGAAGAAAATTAATTATCCCTCTGGACCCGAAAGAAGGAAAACCTTGGACCGACTCATGGGATGAGGATCAAGAAGCTCGGTGCCTTTATCAAATAGTCAATGAAAAAAAAGATTATGTTGAACCGAACACACAAGGAGAAATTTTGAGAGAATCTCATATGTCAGTCGGGCGTAATTCAGACTCATCCTTGTATAACTGGAAATTATAGAACTATGAAGCACATGAAAAATATTGTTGGTCCATTGAAGCTATTCCCAGAAAACATCCAAGGACATGATTTTTTATCCAAGCAATACCTATAGGGTACGAAAAGAAACATCGACAGAATCCCAGCCTCATCCCAACCAACAATAGAACAAGAAAGACTTTACATTATAATGAACGGAATGCACCTTTGACACATGTCGAAGAGGTTTTTGGCGAACAAGGAAGGACTCAAATCCTAGTAGAAACCTTCATATTCCAAGATGCAAGATGGTGGGAAACACATTCCCCCATACTTCAAATGTGGAAAAATGTATCAACAAACTTCATAGAAAACTTCGGGGAAAAGAAACTAGCCAAAGATGCTAACATTCCCACTTTTAAAATCGAGTATGATCCAATTGAACATATTCACAATTGTGAGAAGGAGTGGCACGAAATTGGATAAAGAGATGAAAGGGTATGGCCCCATATGTTTCCAATCGTGTTAGACAAAATACCAAGTAAATAGTACAAGATCGAAGAATCTTGTGGCCATACACTAAATTGGTCTGATATCAAAGAAAAATTTATTGGAGACTTCAAATTCACCCATGAAGAGGAACATATAAGAGAATCAACACATCAGATTAAAAGTTTCCTCGAAAAATTGACTCCATCTACAAAAAGAGAAAAGGGAAGATGACAGTCGACCTCGTATCGACATCGACTTGCAACTTCATTTCAACAGAGAATAAGGGAATTATGATAGCTCGAAGAATCGAAATGGAGAATATAATTTGTCTAGGATAGAGCTTCAGATGGAAAAGGATCATCTGACACTACAAAATAATGTAAAATCGGTACTTAAAATATCTAAGGAAGAAAATGAAGATCACAGACAGCCCAACTTTCTAGAAAGATTTACCATGATCGAAGAAGGGGAATGGTACCTCGATGAAGAAAAACCACCAGAGTGGATGAAAATTGAAATCAAGACTAAATAATTCAACATATTAAAGGATGATTGACCAAAAATGGTATGAGTAGGCGACTATTGGTCGAAAAAACAGACAATCGACATAGTATATCTACTAAAAGAATATCAATATGTCTTTTCCCTAGACTACAAATATTTAAAAGGACTTGTAGTAGAAATGGGAGAAATGAAGATCGAACTTATCTCGAGGGAAAAGAAGATTAAAAAACGTTCATACAAGTTATCCCACAAATATAATCCCATTGTTCAAAAATAAATTGAGGGAATGCTAGCAGCAGGAATCATCTACCCAATCGACAAAGCAGAATGGACAAGCCCTATAGTAGTACAACCAAATAGTCACGACCCCAAGAAACTATGAATTTGTGTTGATTTCAAAGGGCTTAATAAATTGACCATGACAAACCCGTTCTCCACCCCCTTCGTCGATGAAATAATTAATGAAGTTGCGGGCCATGAATTCTATTCATTTGCAGATGGGTTCTCTAGATATATTCAAGTACCAATAGCCAAAGAGGATCAACCAAAGACAACATTCATCTCAGAATTTGGCAATTTTTCCTATAGAGTTATGCCATTCGGACTAAAGAANCGACGAATGGACAATATACAACTTATTTAAAAACCATATACAATGGCTTCAGCTAATGCTTGAATGATGTAGAAAAATCCAGCTAGCCCTTAACATTAAGAATTTCATTTTTGCCACACCAATTGGCATTCTATTAGGACATGTGGTATGCAAAGACAAAGTAAAATTAAACATGGAAAGGATCAAGATTATCCTCGACTTGATGCCACCCGTAAATCATAAAAAAATTAAAATATTCTTGGGACATACAAGATACTACCGAAAATTTATACGCCAGTATTCAGATATCACATTCCTAATGGATGAGCTTCTCAGAAAATAAGTCAAGTTCATATGGAGTAAATATTGTCAGGAATCCTTCAAATTCTTAAAGAAAACACTAGTTGAATCCCCTATATTAAAATTTCTTGGTTGGTCAAGAAGGTTTCACATCCATGTCAATGCCTCAAATGTTTTTGTTGAATCAGTTCTAGCGCAACCATACGATGACACAGTCGATCACCCAAATGCATACACTAATCAGAAATTGAACAAAGTAGAAAGAAACTATTCGACCACAGAAAGGGTATATTTTTCAATGATATTTGCCCTACAAAAGTTTCTACATTACTTACTTTCCAATCCTTTCACATTCTTTACAGGTCAAGCATTAAAGTATTTAGTTAATAAATTGGCTCACCAAGGAAAGATCTGTCGATGGTTGTTATTATTCTAGGAATTTTGTAACGACCCATTTGTTACGTCTATGAATAGCGAAGTTCGATAGGAATTTTTTTTTCTTTTTAACAAATAAGAAATTAACAACATCACCTAAATCATATCAATGCCAGAAACACATGACATCATAACTAAGGTGACACATGATCAGAATTTAAACAAACTTTACAATATCATTGCGGAACGAAATTGCAAACCATAATGCCAATCAATCTCATCATATTATCACTAATAACAATAATTTGCCGAATATAAAACTGCTTTCTACTTCACCATTAAAATCATACTGTTGCCACTCGCCCGCTTCGGNGAAAATGTAATGAAGTGTATGAAGTGAAGTGTAATGGGAAATGGATAATGACTCTTGCTGGAATTATGGCATGCAATCTTTCAAATATAGTAATGGAATGGAAACTCTCAATGGAATGCAAACTTTCAAACATAGCAAATCTGCTCCGGAATTCTGCTAAAAATAGTTGAGTTTGACTAGTCTTTGACCAACCACTTGGAGATGTCGAATAGGTATTTCACCATGCTTTTACATTTAAGAACAAACTCAACTCTTCCATTTTTGCTAATCTGTCATGCAACATGTCAAACGATTAAACTATTACAGGAAGTTGCAAAAATTCGTAATTTTCTGGAAATTTCGCTTATGTTCATGGACTTATTCTTTAGAATTTCTCATGAAATTAGTCTTTTGGAGACGAATTGAGCGCTCAATTAGTTTCCTTAATGATCAGTTGATCATCCGAAATCTACAAAAAAACTTGGCATAAAGAACATAAGTATGTTCAAAAAGAAATGGCCAACTTCTTAGTGATTGTTACGCAAAAATAGATGCCAAATGAAACAGATTTAGGAAAATCAAAGTGTTGAAATTAACTCAATTCATGATATTAGTATCAATCCATTTTTAAAGAAATAACCATGAAAAGTAAAGTTACTCCCTGTTTTTGTCAACGAATTTTTGTGCATGGAGAAAAGCTTGACATTATAGATTTGTTGTCTCCGACAGATTAGTACGTTTAAACATCCAACCTCAAAAATCCCTTTGATAGCATGACTTCTTCCATCAAAATTCCTGCAACTTGTTGTCCATACTTCCATTTCAGATCCTCATCATCATTCAATTCATAATCTTCTCTTGCATTAAGAGTACGCATCTGGAAAATCAACCAAAACAGAGAGGTATCCAAAACCAGGAAGGCGGCTCCACCAAATAGGCAAGTCTTTGTAGTCGGGCAGTTTGTTTCTAAATATGAACCCAACTAAATATCAACATCCTGAAACGAACCCTTAGAAAACACAATTTGTAAGCAGCAACATCGTATTCATAACCCCAAATACTCTAAACCTGCATGTTGAATAAGTTAATATAGGTATTTACAATTACTGAAAAATTCTGGAGTTTTCATCGTCATATGCATGCTCATTACAGCAGCCTGCAAAATGTTGCATTTTTCTACATCACGAGCTCATTCACCCAACCCAAATCGGGAGAATATTCAGTATTAATATTTTTATTATCCTACAGGGTGGATTCCCTGGTCAATCTGCCGTAAATCTTGGCTCTCAAGTGTTTACCAGATTCGACCCACTGTATTGATTTGTCCTCGGTCACTTTTACCAGATTCGGCCCACTGTATTGATCGGCAATTTTCCAGCGCGCAATCACGACCGGATTTGACTCTGGCAAATGGAGCGGCAATGAAAAGGGTTTCTGCACGTAATTGCTCAAAATCTGCATGTAAATCATCAAATCGCTTAAAATAAGGCTCAAATTCAGATCGATTTGTTACCTCCCATGAAGATCTCGGACGTGTACTCATCCATGGCGCTCTTGTTGTCTCCAACGTAACGACATTGCTCTTTAACGCATTTTCCCACTTTTGAAGTCGTCTTCGGTGATGATACTGTTATTTGTAATTGCTAAATCGATCTGGAACGAAGGTGTTTTGAGGACTGTCGTGTATGAAGGGAACATTCTCCTGAATGTAGGCCAAGCCGTGGAGAGTCGGTGATGAGATCTCAGACTTATTTATTTCCAGAGAAGCAAGTAGGGTCTCCTCAAACGCACGATAACATCGTTGTATCATTCACCATTAACAGTCGTTTTCGATTTGAAATCTCTGATATCTTGGATAGTCGTTTTCGTTTTCGATTTGAAGGCTTGCAGGAGTGAATGAACAGGCATCTGATAGTTGGAATTAGCAATCATCCTATACGTAGATAATTAGTGCAGAATGCATATAGAACAGTGTTCAGTTCCTACAGTGAATGGCTGCTTCCGATTCGCTACCCGACCCATCATATCGTAATTGCGTTATCGATGGGAAGAGTCATTCCTAAATCTTCTGGGATGGAAAAAATCCGGATGCCGAGAAAGAGCTCTTTTAATGTTTTCATTTCAGGAGGAAGAGGAATCCGGTGGTAGCTCAAGGCTTTACAATGAATACGAATGAAGTGACAACATCGGTCATAATTGATGCTGAGCTGACCGTTTCTGAAACTAAGAAAGAAGTTTGGCCTCTATCGAGAATTCCCCAAGGCCTTCCACCTTCCTTCACACGTGAATATCTCATTAACCTGAACGATGTGGAGTGCGCGGAGCTCCAAGGATAAGGCCGCCCGAACCGAAAGGGATTTAGTGCGAAACCACCTAGCATTGACACAAGACATGGAGTACCGCTAGTTCAGAAACACCTGCTGGCATAGGGAAACGATCTGCAAATGTATAGTTTAGTAACAAGAATTTTTCTTGCCCCGATGATAGAGGATATTCCATCCGAAATTGGTCATTTTCCCTTTCATAACTTGGCAGTTGGTTAAGCAGATCCATACCCACAAAGAGCAGTTACAATTGTTGAACCAGTGAAATAAGTACCAGTAGCCGTAGACGTTCATGTATATGAAGCAGCACCAATTTCAATTTCTCTGTAACCACTAATAGCGAAGGCATAGGAAGTTGTTTAAGCCATTTCTTATTTCCTTGATTATGCTCTCATCTAAGAAATGTTTGATGAAATGCTTGAAAGAGATGTAGTTTTGTGGACGACCATGATTACAGGGTATATGAAGCATGGGTTTGACAACGAAGCTTTCTAATTTTTTTAAAGAAATGCAATGCACTGGCATGAAGCCAAACCGGTTCTCCTAGTTTTATTCCAAAGTCAACGTATGGCTTCTTCATAAGGGACACTAAAATCTTACCAAAGCATGCACAAAAGGCTTCAAAATAACCTGTCGAACAGTGAAAATGTGTAAATCCATTAATTGTACAGTTGCCCTTATACCAAATGCTTTTACTACTATAATGATATTCGGTTTTCTAGCCAATTTAAGAGATTTTTCCATGAAGGCTCACTTTTTCCAGCACAGGAAGAGAGCATACTAATCTATTGTTTTATTTTTATTTATGCAGGTTAGTGTGGATGGATAGACACAATTAAAATCTGTGACAAAACCTTGCATTATCTACACTCTTTCTGCAATGTCACGAGGGCGTTTAGACTCTCAGAAGAAAAAGATTTCCGATAATCAAGCTTCTGGCTCACCCGTGATACAGAACCAAGACATAGAAATGCAAATTTATTCATTTATTCATGATGATTTAAAATAAGACTAAAAGAAAATTCTACAAGGAAATTCTACGACGAAATTCTACGAAGAGATTCTACGACGAAATTCTACAAGATCTTCTTTTATTTTTTATTTTTAATCTATTCTACATTAACTTGAAAGATGTTTTATTTTTTCAGTAAAAGAATGCTTCCAGTGAAGCCATCTACGGATTAAAAATTCAAAAATTCTCACACCAAGATTTAAAATTTTTACCTGATTGTTTGCAAGGATGTGAGTAACCTGTGTTATTCTTGGAGTTGGCGCAAGGTTCTTTTGAAACCAATATTCATTATTGTTCTTACTCTCCAAGAAGTACCTGTTTATCATCGTCAAATTCTTCATCCGTAGATGGATTAGTGAGAAAATGGGGGTTTAAAACAAACACTGAATTTAAATTAACTATATGCGAAAATAAAATAAAAATGCTCCAAACTTTGAACTCCTTTATGAACCTGCTGTCACCAAGTTCCACAAATTAGTTCATAAAAACAAATGCAAAAAATAATTACTCAATCCTTCTAGTTGCACTTCCCCAGCAACGACGCCAAAATGTTTAGTTCTAATTGATGATGTCGATCAGAGTTCATTTAATGTCAACCCAGGAAGGTAAACTTAGAAGCGCTATATAGATCTAGAAATATTCAACTACCTAA
>SNQJ01S0031416.1:31560-52212 GCA_010110895.2 Picea sitchensis
TGAGGATCCACGTGACGTGCCACATACCACCGGAAACAACATGATGTATACTATCCATCCATGGGTGTTGTATATGCATGTGCATTTTCCTTCATGTCCAAATACCTTCATCAATATTGTGGTCCAAAACCCATGACTAGGGTTGACATCAATGACAACAACCAATTTTCCAACAACACTTTATGTCGGCCATGGGGTCGAAAAATGAAAGTGACTATCTCTCTTGAAAGAGATAGAATCAAATTAAAAGGAAGAGGAAGAAAAATAATTATCCCTCTAGACCCGAAAGAAGGAAAACCTTGGACTGGCTCATGGGATGAGGATCAAGAAGCTCAGTGCCTTTATCAAATAGTCAAGGAAAAAAAATATTATGTTGAACCGAACACACAAGGAGAAATTTTGAGAGAATCTCATATGTCAGTCGGACGTAATTCAGACTCATCCTTGTATAATTGGAAATTAGAGAACTATGAAGCACATGAAAAATATTGTTGGTCCATTGAAGCTATTCCCAGAAAACATCCAAGGACATGATTTCAAATCCAAGCAATACCTATAGGGTACGAAAAGAAACATCGACAGAATCCCAGCCTCATCCCGACCAACAATAGAACAAGAAAGACTTTACATTATAATGAACGGAATGCACCTTTGACACATGTCGAAGAGGTTTTTGGCGAACAAGGAAGGACTCAAATCCTAGTAGAAACCTTCATATTCCAGAATGGAAGATGGTGGGAAACACATTCCCCCATACTTCAAACATGGAAAAATGTATCAACAAACTTCATAGAAAACTTTGGGGAAAAGAAACTAGCCAAAGATGCTAAAATTCCCACTTTTAAAATCGAGTATGATCCAATTGAACATATTCACAATTGTGAGAAGGAGTGGCACATAATTGGATAAAGAGATGAAAGGGTATGGCCCCATATGTTTCCAATCGTGTTAGACAAAATACCAAGTAAATAGTACAAGATCGAAGAATCTTGTGGCCATACACTAAATTGGTCTGATATCAAAGAAAAATTTATTGGAGACTTCAAATTCACCCATGAAGAGAAACATATAAGAGAATCAACACATCAGATTAAAAGTTTCCTCGAAAAATTGACTCCATCTACAAAAAGAGAAAAGGGAAGATGACGGTCAACCTCGTATCGACATCGACTTGCAACTTCATTTCAACAGAAAATAAGGGAATTATGATAGCTCGAAGAATCGAAATGGAGAATATATTTTTTCTAGGATAGAGCTTCAGATGGAAAAAGGATCATCTGACACTACAAAATAATGTAAAATCAGTACTTAAAATATCTAAGGAAGAAAATGAAGATCATAGACAACCCAACTTTCTGGAAATATTTACCATGATCGAAGAAGGGGAATGGTACCTCGATGAAGAAAAACCACCAGAGTGGATGAAAATTGAAATCAAGACTTAATAATTCAACATATTAAAGGATGATTGACCAAAAATGGTATGAATAGGCGACTATTAGTCGAAAAAATAGACAGTCGACATAGTAGATCTGCTAAAAGAATATCAATATGTATTTTCCCTAGACTACAAATATTTAAAAGGACTTGTAGTAGAAATGGGAGAAATGAAGATCGAACTTATCTCGAGGGAAAAGAAGATTAAAAAACGTTCATACAAGTTATCCCACAAATATAATCCCATTGTCCAAAAATAAATTGAGGGAATGTTAGCAGCAGGAATCATCTACCCAATCGAGAAATAAGAATGGACAAGCCCTATAGTAGTACAACTGAAAAATCACGACCCCAATAAACTATGAATTTGTGTTGATTTCAAAGGGCTTAATAAATTGACCATGATAGACCCGTTCCCCACCCCCTTCGTCGATGAAATAATTAATGAAATTGTGGGCCATGAATTCTATTCATTTGCATATGGGTTCTCTAGATATATTCAAGTACCAATAGCCAAAGAGAATCAACCAAAGACAACATTCATCTCAGAATTTGGCAATTTTTCCTATAGAGTTATGTCATTCAGACTAAAGAATACCCCAACAGTTTTCTCAAGAATAGTGGTCAAAGCATTCCAATAATATATATATATATATATATATATATAACAATGGTTGTTTACTTCGACGAATGGACAATATACAACTTATTTAAAAACCATATACAATGGCTTCGACTGATGCTTGAATGATGTAGAAAAATCTAGCTAGCCCTTAACATTAAGAATTTCATTTTTGCCACACCAATTGGCATTTTGTTAGGACATGTGCTATGCAAAGACGAAGTAAAATTAAACATGGAAAAGATCAAGATCATCCTCGACTTGAAGCCACCCGTAAATCATAAACAAATTAAAATATTCTTGGGACATACAAGATACTACAGAAAATTTATACGCCAGTATTTAGATATCACATTCCTAATGGATGAGCTGCTCAGAAAAGAAGTCAAGTTCATATGGAGTAAATATTGTCAGGAATCCTTCAAATTCTTAAAGAAAAAACCAGTTGAATCCCCTATATTAAAATTTATTGGTTGGTCAAGAATGTTTCACATCCATGTCGATGCCTCAAATGTTTTTTTTGAATCAGTTCTAGCGCAACCATACGACAACACAGTCGATCACCCAAATGCATACGCTAATTGGAAATTGAACAAAGTAGAAAGAAACTATTCGACCACAGAAAGGGTATCTTTTTCAATGATATTTTCACTACAAAAGTTTCTACATTACTTACTTTCCAATCCTTTCACATTCTTTACAGTTCAAGCATTAAAGTATTTATTCAATAAATTGGTTCACCAAGGAAATATCTGTCGATGGCTGTTATTATTCTAGGAATTTGAATTTGACATAATTGTCTGACCTGGGAAAATGAACATCTGACCCGGGAAAATGAACGTCTAACCCGACCATTTATCCTGACTTGAAACAGGAGAGGATCTGACAACCATAGATGATGACCTTCCAGACGCACATATATTTCAAATGGAATCTGCACCAAAAGATCTGGAGGATATAGCAAACTTTTTGGAAGAAGGAAAGGCTCCAGATGATCTCCCAACAAGTAAAAAAATGGTGTTGGCCCTAAAAGAAACAACATTCACCATTATAAATGGATATCTATACAAAATGGTACTAGACAATATCCTAAGGAGATGTGCTATCAAACATGAAAGAGAAAGCATTATCAATGAAGCTGATGCAGGACCAGTTGGGGGCCACTTCCAGGCCGACACGACAACTCAAAAAATACTTCAGGTGGATCTGTGGTGGACAACCTTACACAAAGACTGTCAGGAGCAGGCTAGAAAGTGTGATATTTGTCAAAATCTCAGTCGACCTCTTTGGAAGAATGAGATTCCACTAACATCAATAAACTCTAATCGAGTACTTGAAATCTGGGCAGTTGATTTTGTTGGACCTTTCCCTCAAAGAGAAAAAAGAACCGATGCCAAATATATTATCACTGCAGCAGAATGTGTAACCAAATGGGTAGAATTTGAACTAGTCGAATCATGTACCAAAGAAGTGGTGGTGAAGTTCATCAACGAGAACATAATCACAAGGTTTTGATGTCCACTTACACTAATCAGTGACCAAGGAACACATTTTGTAAATGAAACAATCCAGGTCCCGATAAAGAAGTTTTGGATCGACCATAGATGAAAAACAACATATCAACCCCAAGAAAATCGAGTTGTCAAAGCATTCAATAAAACATTGCATTAAGGACTCACAAAAATCTGCGGTTTCGACAAAAACGATTAGGATGATAAAATTCTCGCAGTCTTATGAGTGTATAGATCTACTTACAAATGATCAAATGGATAGACTCCCTTCAGTTTAGTATATGGGAAAGAATCCATTATTCCTTTACAATTTTGGTCCAACTCCAACAAGATAACAGTTGTGGCTAAATTCGACCAGGACAGAAGCATAAATGACTGACTGTATCAATTAAATAAACTAGAAGAAGAAAGATTAATTGCAATGCATCATCAAGCAATGAAAAAACAACAACAGACAACATGGAATGACCGCCACTTAAAGAAGAAGGACATAAAAAAATGGAGACGTGTTCTTTTTATATGAAAACCGAGTAAAAGGAAAATCGAGAAAGCTAGAAACAACATGGCTTGGGCCTTATGTTATTGAAGACATTCGATCGACAGGAGCGGTCCAACTTTGAACCTTGTTAGGGAATCCATTCAAGAAAGTAATTAATGGAGCCCACTTTAAAAAGTACTATACATAGAAGGTAACAAGCCTTGTTGGAAAAAATTAGCAGGAAAAGATGCCAACCGGGACCGACCAGAGATGGAACAGTTTAGTCAAAGTCGAGAAAACATAGACTAATCACATCACTAAGAAAATAAATTCTACTTGTATTATAATAAACCAAAGTAAGAAAAGTTAAGTGTTAAAGGATCTCAAAACCTCAAAGTAAACAAACAAAAGGCATACTGGAGAGAGAAATAAGCCCTTGGTCGAGCCATAGACAAAGAAGAAGAAGACATGATTGACACACCACCCCATCTCCTAACTTATGATAGATAATCTTGAAAAGGAAATCAAGCGATCGAGATAGATCCCAATCAAGAGAACGAGGTTCAAGCAAGTGTGGTTCAAGCGAGCGTGGTTCAAGCGAGCATGGTTATCATATAAGCGGGAGTAAGCACAACAAAATGAAGGAGTGTGATATCCATCAAGAACATTGACTAAGTAGATATGACAACAACAAACCCGATGACTCAAAAGAAACATTTGGTCGATCCACATACCGACCATGTATCAAGAGAGGAGACATAGTCAACCAAATGAAAGGGACTACCGACCACAAAAAAATCGACACTAGAGAAGGCAATGCAATTAAGGCACAGTAGGAAAGCACTAATAAGAAATATAGAAGAACTAATGATTGATGCAACAAAGTCAATTATTGCACAACCACTAACATAAACTTGGCTCGACTCAACAAAAATCATTTGAAAACTGACACAATGTACGCCTAAAGAGCCTCACACGAACACCAAGCCAACATTAACATGGACAACTCCCTGCACGAGCCTGCCAACTCTTCAACAGTCATGGATAAGACATGTACTTCCACGAATCACTAGGTGAGGACAAACAATATCTGTCTTTAATATCATAAATATTTTTTCAGTAAAAATCATATTAACAAGATCTAACTCGGTAGCACAAGACAATGTTCATCATTAAGCACGCAATTCTAGGAAAATCCAAAATTTGGCAAGAACCAGCCATGAGCGAGATAGACTGCTAACCTATCAGTTAGCTTCAAGTTCACGAAAATGGACTCTATATATCAGAGCTAGAGGAAAGAATAAAAAACCATTCTACACATAGTTAAGTTTGTAAACATCGACCATGGGGTCGATAAGCATAACAGATGATGACCCTCTTGAACTAGACCCTCAAAATGCAGAATTTTCTCGGCCAAGATGGTTACAGACGTCAGAAGAAGATATTCTCTCTCACACGAAGGAAGGGGTGCCCCCATGCAATTTCATCCAATTAATTCTTAGCACGGGGGGAGAACTCGTGATAAATCCCTAAGATTGGAAATCACAGTCTAGTTCAGGTTACTTGGACAAAATGCAGAAAGAAAATGTCAAAAGATCGTTTCAAGTAACATGTTTTTGTGGGAAGAAAAGTTGATTGTGGAATAAAAATCAGGTATGAGGTCAAATTCGGGCATTCAAGGAAGTGAAAAAAGATACTAAAGGACGTTCGGACAAATCTACAGAACTTCTTCAAGTATCAGAACATTTTCGCTATATTCATCTTCTTTCCTTCTCTCTTTATATATTTTGTAAACAATCCTTATATACGAAAATTTGTAATATTCCCCCCTTGCTCGGGATGAGCAAGGAATTGAGGAGGGGGGATATTTTGTAGGGGATATTCAACTATGTCGACTAGACCCGATAGTCGACCATTGAATTCGAAAGTATAAGTCAGTCAAGGTATCTATTAACCGACCAACCCAGGAAGTTAAGTAGTTACAACTACCTAGTAACTAGATATAGAAGTATAAATAGACAAGATCTATGAGAGAGAATGCAATTGATTGTGTTGTATTGATATATCATATAATAAAGTGTTTTTCTTTTGGCTTCCACTACTTGTGTATGTCTTCATCTATATCTACATGTATGTATTCTATGTTTGCCTATGTAAGGAACTACCGATAACTCTCTCTTACTTTTCCCTAGATTACAACACCATCTATGATAAATGTTTGAATCATCATACTTTAGTCCAATGTGAAAAGGGATTCAATTTTAAAGTTGTTGTTGGCACCATCCCATAGCTGCTTATTGGTCAAGTAGTAGTCGAGCAGGGGAAACATAAGAAATACATTCATTTATGTGTGGAGTGTCTAATCAAATTGGAGATTGCAATATAGCAAGTCCCCATATCCATTCAAACTCTATTAGATGATTATTAGGATGTGTTTGAGGATCCTCAATGTTTTCCCCTATAACACAAAATTGAACATATTATTAATTGGATTCCTAGGGGTCATTTCCCATTGCACCTACTTATAGGTTATCACATGATGAAATTGAAGAACTAGAGAAATAATTGAAGAAACTTCTTGAGGCTATGCACATTCAACTGATCTCTTCCCCTACTAAATATTCTAAGTTGAAGCAACACCATTTCGTCATGAAAATTTGGAATCAAATGCTAAGTTTCAAAATAATAGTGAAAAGGAGACTATTTTGACATACAATGTTTGGTTTTGAGAAGACTTGGAGGTCCTTGAGAGGAGGAAAGAATTGAGGGGTCTCATTAAATAACATCAACCCCATTTTATTTTTTTTCGGGAATTCACACCCAATATATATGTGATTTTTTTACATTCCAACTAGTGGGATAAATACAAGTACTCAGTTTCTCCATATCCTACTATGAGGTAAGCATACTTTTGCATTCCATTCAACAGATTAACAATTGAAGAATATTGTCACAAACCATATGGGACTTCTGTTATGGGAAGACAACGATGTATTTCATATGTAAAAACAGGAATTGACAAAACAATATTTGTGGCTACCACTCACTTAGAATGTTCTTGCTTTGATCCTCCAAAGTGGGATCAAATATCCAATGTAGAGTGTGGTTGTTAGGCCATGGAATCTTTGAATTTCTCGAACAATCTACCAAATGTCCTTTTTGGAGGCAATATGAATTGGGATGATAAGATGAATGGTGCTTCTCCTCTTCCTGATGGATGGTATGATGTTTAGGTGAATTTTAGACTTGGTTAGGATTGCTAGGCATAAGATAATCAATCTAACCAAATGCAATAACTAGAAATAATCTTTTACAAAAGTGCTTGGATAGAATATTTTATCATATTATTTTCCTATTGGTTTCCATTTCTTTCTATTGACCATATGGTGATATTGTACATGTTTTTCCTCTCTACATTATTTTTGTTTCTATAGGTTGTTGGGTGTCGGTACTCCTTCCCAGCTCATTAATTAATGTGACACATGGTGCTTTAGCCATTCACTAGCACCGTGTAATCATTTGTTTTGAGATAGTCCATTCAGGCACATTTTTTTAATTTATATTTGGATCACATTGTTATGGTTGTTTTTTCCCCTCTCAAGGACACCCTTAAATAGGTGTAAAACTCTCAATCTCTAGCTCATATATCTAGAGGGTGTTATCACACAAGTTCTAGGTTGGGCAAAGCCCGACCAAACCACCAAAATGGCGACAACTTAGAGATAACCTACCCATTGTCACCTTAGGTAGATGTTCCTGTCACTTTAGAGCTGAGGTAGTCACCTCAAGGGGGGAATCTCGATGACTCTAGGGGGATTGGGATGAAAAATGAGATATATTGATGGATGCCCATAAAGGTAAATTCTATATGGTAAAGGAAACTTGGTAATGAGTCGTGGGAAAGGCTTAGGGTTGCCAATTCTTTGAGTGATTTGTTGAGAAAATAATACATGTCTGAGACACAATGAAAAACAAGTATAAATTGTAGTATGTTAGGTGGACAAGAAAGTTAAGATTGTTGTCCCTAATTGCATAAATAATCAGTGATATATATCATCATATAAAAGATAATAAGGGCTGCAAAATAAGTGCTAAAAGTCTAATTGAATAACAAAGAGACAAGCTAGTAAAGACTAGTTTAACTCAAGAATGAAAGAGCAAGACTTTAGCATAAAGGCAAGGTTGCAACAAAAAGCTCACTGCAGTGATATTTATCAGCTTTATGGCTGTAGAAAACCAAGCCTTGTAATAAAAAATTCATCCAACGAAAGTCACCTCAAACTAGACTAAAAAGTGTGTTAGGGTTAGTAGTTTGTTAGGGAAAATCTATAGCAAGTTCTTATGGTTAGTTTAGGAGTTATCTAGGGTTGGAGGGTTACATTTATGCAGCCCTAATGGTTGTACGTTAGTTTTGTAACAATAGTAATTTTATTGGGTAAAATATGACGCCTCAATGAGGTAGTATAGCTTAGGGCTCAAGGAACAAAGTCCAAGTGAGAGAACTTTAAAACTTCAACTTTTCACGTTTACCAATGCAACATTTTATTTCTCCAATGAAATGACTAGTGCATTTGATTAATGGGTTAATGGGGTCAAAGTAAAGATCTATAGCTACTACCTCATTGTGGGTATAAATCCTCTTATTCCCCAAGGCAAGTAACCTAGCTAGGGTGTAAAACTAAGGGGTGTTTATCCTTATACTTCCTTAGCAAACCCTTGCAAACAATAATTCTATGCTTAAAATTATGGTGGAGCTAAAGTAGGGGTGTATGCACTTATACTTCCTACTTAGCCTTAGAAAAATCAACCTTGAGCTTGAATTACAAAATATAGCAACAAGTAAAAAGTCTTACCAATCCAAATATCACAAGATAAACCATAACATGCCAAGATAAACCACCACAATAACTAGAAATGGCCTCCAAGAGCTAGTGCATCATCATCATCAAGTCCATAACCAAAGAAATACCATACCATAGCAAAAGAGAACAAAAAACTTCAAGGGTAGCGAAAATTCCAGTCCTTAGCTCTTCACAATGGGAGAGTTATGATTTAAAATGAGATTCCATGATCTCTATTTATACAAAATGTCTATCACATAGTTTGTCCACTTAGCAAGGGTAAAACATAAGATAAGGGGTCCACAACCCTTATCTTACCCCGCACACATGAGACGGAGTCTTTCCTGTTGTCTATGAGCCTTTAGCCTGGTTAGGAACCCCTTTACCCGGGTGGAGTTTAGTCCCAGCTCGGGGGTGACTCACTGTTGAGACTGATGAACAATGTAGTCTAAGGATGGGAGGTTCGTGGACAGTCTATACACAGTTGGTGACAATCTTTCCAAGATAAGTACCAATCGTATGATAAATTTGTATGTTGCATTGTTATTTATGTGTTTATGTTACGGTTTATCATATATGTGATTATAACTGTCTGTATGTTTATGGGTATTTCCCTGTATATGTTGCATATTTGTGTTTACTATTATTTCAGTATGAAATTGTATAATTATAGAATGTAATTGTTTGTTTATGTTTATATGTAAATCTTCTGCAAGAGTGTTGTATGTATATGTTATAATTGCATGCAATTTGAAGAGAAAATTTATGTGGCATAGCTCAGTTGAATACTGGGTATGTTGCAGTATGTTCTGCAGTGAGAGAACAAAAGTGTTCCCTCGTGTAGCATGGCCTAGTCATGGGTGGTTGGGGATGTTACAATTTCCTTCACCCTGCTTATGCTTGGCCCTAGTAAGCATTCACACTCAACAATTCAAGTCAAAGATGACTGCTCTGATACCAACATGATCTGGGATCTTTCCATCGATGTGACGTATTAAAGAATTGTATTAAATGAGCATAAAATGAAGTGAAACATAAATAAGGAATAACTCAATAATGAAGAGACATATGCATCAGATCTGAACACAAAAAACTTGATAACAAAGTTAGTCCTTGGTGGACTACGTCTTTGGTTCCTTCTCTCAAATGGGTACGCCTTTTTATTAACTCAGCAAAATAATTTGGCAAAATACATAAGTATACATCATTCTGGAGTTAATTTGTAGAAGCTTTGCTCAGATCATAAAAAAAACAACACCATTGAATTTGTGACGTCGAATTTCCAAAAAATGACTATCTCCACACCTTGATCTGAGTCTGGCACTTTCAGGCCCTTGAGAAAATTTGTCTTTGTTTATGTGCCCGCCCCTACAATAAATTAATGGAAAATTTCTCATTTTTTGTGCCCGTCCGTACGATCGCAGGTCCCTGTTATGACCCCCCGAGCTCTAGAAAAACTCATCTCTTAAATAAAATCGGAGGGTGGATATACCAACAAGGTCGTTTGGCCTGTTGGTTGGCAAATATATTTAAAGTGCTTTGTTAGAGAAGGTTATGGGGTCAAGCCCGCGGACCTCCATTTTAATACATGGAATATATGTGTGTGTGTGTGTGTGTGTGTGTGTGTGTGTGTGTTGTTTGTTGGTGGGCCTGTGCTAACTTTGAAGTATGGTTTGTCTTGGCGGATCCCACCAAATCTGGCGGTGGATTGTTGTATAAACTTAGCGCACTGGGGGATGGCGCCATCTAACCCTTTTTCCCACTTTAAATTTCAGTTGTTGGGTGTCATTGGGAATTTTCCCATTGCCACGTGGTGGACTTTCATTGGCCCACATCACCATATTGCACGGACAACCATGATACCTCTACCATTTCATCCTGCCATGTCACATGTTGGGTGGTTGTACAGTCTGCCATGTGGCAGCCTCTGGTGTTGCCACATCATCATGTTGGCATCATCATGACATGTGTCACCCTCTGCGTGTGCCACATACCCTGTACGGATTATGACATCATTTGTAATGATGTTGATGTCAACAGTACGGATGTTGAATCATCCATGTTGACTGGGATAGTTTGACCAAAATTTTGACTGCGAATATATTTTGATTCATAACTCTGTTTGACGATCCTTTTACATTGTTGGAAAGCTTGTGATGATGCCAATTTCACTGAGCTTTGAAGACTTTGAATTTGTTCCCTTTCTCTGTCTGTTGAGACCATTCTGAGCTTCCTGAGTTGCTTATGTGAATTTTGAGTTATCCTTAGTCTTCCCTGGATCCTTTTTGGATCACAAAGTTTCCTTTCGCCCTTTCTTGATTCTTTTCCATTTGATCAAAGGCCATTCTTCTAGTTTCATCCAATTCCATGAGATGATCAATTCTCCCCTGCAATGCTTCTTTATCTGTATCGAATTGTTGGGCCATTTGCAATGCTGGAATATAGAGATTTATAGGCAAGCGAGATTCTAACCCATACACCAAATAAAAAGGGGTGTTTTCAGTGGAGGTCTTGGTAGTTGTGTAGTATGCCCACAAGGCATACTTAATTTTGTTGTCCCAACTCTTCTTGTTTTCCCCAACAATCTTATTCACAATGTTAATAATTTGTTTGTTGTTGGATTCTTCCAACCCATTTCCTTGAGGGTAATAATTTGAGGAGTGTGATTAAAAAATCCCATACTTGAAGAAAAACTCATTGAGCTCCATTGAGCTACAGGAGTTGGCTTTATCGGTGGTTAACTTAGTAGGGACACAAAATCTAATAATAATATTTTCCTCAAGGAACTTCATCACAACTTTTTATGTTACTTTCTGTGTTAGGACAACTTCCACCCATCTGGTGAAGTAATCGGTGGCAGTCAAAATCCATCAATAACCATTACTAGATTTTTCCTTGAACTCACCAATGAAATCTAATCCCCATTGTTGAAAGGGTGCATCTACAATGATTGGCTTAAGGGGAAGGATAGGAATGTGTTGCTTTCCAGTAAAAAATTGGCACGATTGAAAAGATCTAGCATATCGATGTGTGTCAGAGAAAATAGTAGGCCAATAGTATCATGCCCTTAAAATATTATGGGCAGTGGTGCATGCTAGAAAATGGCCACCACAATGCCCTGAATGAAGGTCGGTTATTAATTTGTCAGCTTCTTCTTTATTAACACATTTGAGGATTACCCCATCTGGGTTCCTCCACCCAAAACTGTTCTCTATTAGGAAATACTTTATAGATTTGAGTCTCAAGGATCTTCTTTTATGTTCCACCAAATGATCAGGGCAAATGAGGTTTTTCAAGTAATAAATGATATATGAATACCACTCATTGTTCTCAATCTCACTTACGATTATATTGACTTGTTCATTCTCTCCTACCTTAATGGCCTCTTCATTAATTTATGTCATCATTTTTTCCAGTCCTTTCCCTTTAATTATCTTCATTGGTTTGATATCCAAATTGTATTCATGTATCTGTGAAACCCACTTTCCTCTTGATCCAAGGAAATCTTGTTGTGATTAAATTTCCTTTACAGCGGAGTAGGGAACCAAGGATTTGATATTTTCGTATCCTACAGAAGTTTGAAAGTGTTTGAGAGACTTGACCAGAGCATAAGCTTGTTTTTCCGTAATGGTGTAATTCAATTATGAGTCCCTAATATTTTTTCTCATGAAATCAATCAGTTGTTCATCCCCTTAATCATTCTTCTGTAACAAAACCCCTACAATGGTGTCCTTTGAAGAAAAAGAAAATATGTTGAAGTCTTTGGAAAAAATTGGGATAACCAAGACTACTGCAATAGTTATTTCCTCATTGGTATGCTAGAAGGATGGACTACCTTCATCTTCCCATTCAAAACGGACATCATTTTTTAGCAATTTGTTAATGGGTTTAACAATCTCGGAGAAGTTTGGAATGAATCTCCTTATGAAGTTAATCTGACCAAAGAAATATTCCAAATATTTTTTGTCTTAGGGAGAGGGACCTTCTTGATGGTGTCAACTTTGGCAGGGTATGTTGTGATTCCATCTTTATAAATGATATGACCTAGTAACTTGCCCTTGTCAACACCAAAAATCGATTTCTAAGGGTTGAGATAAATTCCATACTCCCTACATCTCTGGAAAGTAGTTCTTAAATGTTGGATATGTTGTTCCCTCTTTTTGGAGATGGCGGTTAGATCATCCTGATATATCTCTATAATTTTTCTGATCAGATCCCTAAAAGCATAGTCCATGGCACGTTGAAAAGTAGCCCCTACATTGGTCAGTCCAAAAGGAATTCTTAAATACTTATAGGTTCCCCAAGGGGTGGTGAAAGCAGTTTTTAGTTGATCATCCTCCTTTACCAATACTTGATTATATCCTGAGAAGTAGTTAAGCATGGACATAATTTATGCACCAATGACCCTTTGCAAAAGATATTCCATGTTTGGTAGAGGATAATTGTCCTTAAGCTAAGCTTGGTTTAGATTTCTAAAGTCGACACATATCCTAATTTCATTAGTCTTCTTCCTTAAAATGACTGGATTAGATACCCACGATGAATATCTAATAGGATCAATTATTCTTGCCCCAACTATCTTTTGCAACTCCTTTTGCACTTGTGGGGAAACCTTTGGGTTCATTTGCCTAAGTTTCTGTCTGAAGGGATTTGTGCCATCAATGAGGGGGATAGTGTGTTGTATGACGTCTTCACGGTAAGCCTTTAGATCTTTGTAAGACCAAGCGAAAACATATTTAAACTCTCTTATAAGAGCAATCAACTTTTCCCTTTCATCAATCGTTGTTCCTTTCCCAAACTTGATCACCTTTGGGGATTCCTCAGTTCCAATGTTGAATTCAATGATCTCGTCATTGATCTTGCTTGAGGGATTCCCTTTATACATGTCATTCTGATCAAAAATGTCTTCTAAGGGAAAAATACCTCTGGGTAGGGGTCCATCAACTATATTGATGATCTCAATATTGTCCTTTTCAACTAATAGATTTATCTGGGCCTATGAGAATTTACCCTCATTTTGGAGAAAGCGCAGAAGTTGATTGTCATTATCAAAAACCTATCAATGTTCTAAGTTGTTGGGTAATGAGGGTCTGTAGTTTACTTCCACCTTATAGACATCGATTTCCTATTGGGTTGTTATAATTCTTTGCAGTGAAAGTCTAGTTGAGGTGAATCGACTAATTGTCAAAGGTCGAGGTGGATCGACAACAGTCAAGGTCAGGGTGGATCGACAGTAAGTTGAAGGTCAAGGGAGTCGAATGAGTAAAGTTGAAGTCGAAGATATCGATGGAAATTCAACCATCAAGAGGTCGAAGTGAAAGCGTGAGACGACTAACTAGAGACCGAATGAAGGTCAACTAGTAGTCAACTGGTAATCCGACTTGGAATCAATTATAACCGACTCTTGGGATTTGTGGTATTTGTAGCCAATGATGTGCATAGATCTATAACCATTTTCAGGCGCCAATATTTAATGGTTTTCCTATTGTAAAACCTATAAATAGGCATGTTGTAAGGTCATAAATTCTAATGTTGGTTAATGTAAAATAATCAATCTTTAAAGTAATCTTTAGATGTAGATTCTTGGTCATGCAGATGTAAGCTAGATTGGCTACAGGGTTTTTCTTGCACAGGAAAGTATGATGTCAATTGTGTCTTAGGTGTGGAACAAGATTATAAATGTAACCTTTTATTCAGATTGAATAATACAACAAGAGAGCAGAATGCTCAAGGAATGTTGGTTTTCCCAGTTTGGGTTTCCAAGGTAAAAATATTTGTGTACTATGTGATTGCTTTGTCATTTACGTTCTTGATTAAATTCTTCTTCTCCTATGTTAGGTTTAGTGTGGAAGTGTCTCTCATTTCCTGACATGTGGCATCAGAGCTTAGGTCTTCCTTGGAAAGTGAGTTATCAGAGTGGTGTTATGCTTTGGCGATTATATCAGATCTTGATTTACCAATATTGAATCTAAGAACTAAACCCCAGATACAATAAAAGTCATAAGTCATAAATTGTGTTAAAGATCGTGGTAAAGAAAGGTGATCAGTTCCAGAATAGAGATAGAAAAATTTAATTGCCATAATTTTGAGCTTTGGAATCTTAAAATGGAAGATCTTCTTGTAGATCGAGAACAATGGACAACGGTCTATCCAGGTACCCAATGACAGGAATGTTGAAGGAAGAATGGGAGAAACTATAAAGAAGAGTAAGAAGTATGATTTGTATTTGTCTTGCAGATTCAATGCTATTGAATGTCTCGGGTGAAGATTCGGCCAAGAAACTATGGGACAAGCTGGGAAGCTTATACCAATCGAAATCTCTAGTAAATAAGTTGTTTCTCAGAAATAAACTATATATTCTGAGGATGAGTGATGTTCGTTCGGTGATTGAACATTTAAATTCATTTAATATTGTGTTAATCCAGTTATCATCTATGGATATTAAGATCACTAATGAGGAGAAGTGTATCATCCAATTATGTTCTTTTCTAGACTCATGGAATAGCTTATTCATGGTTATTGGGAGTAATACAACCACACTATCCCTAGAGGACGTGGTTGCTTCGTTTTTGTCAGAAGAAATAAGAAGGAAGAACATGGAAGGATCAACCAAAGATGCTCTAGTAGTGAGATTTTGATCAGTAGAGAGAGATAAAGGCAGATTCTCTTGTAGAAAGTTCAAGTTGAAGGGTAGATATAAATCCTTAGTTCAGTTGACATGAAGATTCTATAATGGAAATAAACTTGGGAATTATAAAAAGGACTGTAAGTCGAAGGCAACAAAAGTTAGTGTTAGATCCAATGAGAATCAATTGACTGAGAAAAAGAAGGACCCAAGATAAGGGAGGTGATGTATACCTGGCGTCGACCAATACATAGTCAGGTCAAGATGTTTGGTTGATCGAATCAAGAGCATCCTATCATATGAAACCACATAAAGAATGGTTATGTGAATATGAACAATATGATGGGGGTGATGTGTTCTTGGGGGATGACTCGACAACTAGAATTGTTAGACGAGGAAGATTTCGACTGATACTATAGGATGGGAGAAAAAGAACCATTCGAGGTGTTTTACACATTATGGGTTTGGAAAGAAACATGATATTTTTCAGCAAGATGAGTGATGTAGGTGTGCATACTGTATTTCGAAAGGATTCATGCAAGATGGTCAGAGGTGTGATGGTCTTAATGAAAGGAGTTTGGATTGGTACCCTATACAAATTGTTAGGGAATGTCGACTCAACTAGATGCAACAACATCGTTGCTACTAAAATTGACTCGACTACGACTCGACTCGACTCAACATCGTTAACTCATCTCAAATCTAGCTAAGCCAGTACAAACTGACTCGACAAGACATGATAAAATCGACCCGACCAGGTTATGGAACGAGAGGATGGGACACATTGGAGAAAAATGACTTCAATCTATGCAAAGCAAAGGTATGATCGAAGGGTTTCTTAAATGTGGTTTAGAGGTCAACTTTTGTGAACATTGCATATATGGAAAACAAAGTCGAGTGAGGTTCCCATTTGGAGCGACAAGGGAAAGTGTGATTCTAGAACTGGTCCATAGTGATGTGTTTGGCCCGATCACAGTTCATTCACTTGGTGGATCCCTATATTATGTCTCCTTCATAGATGATTTATCCAAGAAGACATGGATATATTTCCTAAGGAATAAATCAGAGGTTTTTGAGAGATTTAAGGAGTTTAAAGCTCTTGTGGAAAACCAAACAGAGAAAAGGATTAAAGTTCTAAGAACTGACAATGGTGGTGAATTATGTGGAAAATAATTTGATCAGTTTTATAATCAGTGTGGCATAGCATGCCAAAATACCACACAATACACCCCACAACAAAATGGAGTTTTCGAGTGAATGAATAGAACGTTGATGGATAAGGAAAAGAGCATGCTCAATGGTACTGGGCTCGCACAAGAATTCTAGGTGGAGGCAGTCGACACTGCAAGATATCTGGTGAATATGTCTCCTTCATCAACACTAGTAGACACGACTCTACATGAGGTATGGTCGAGTAAGAATCCTTCGATTCCACATATCAAATCATTTGGATGTGATGCATTTGCGCATGTTCCCAAGGAAAAGAGGAGCAAGCTAGACAAGAAAGAAGCCAAATGTATTTTCATTGGATACAAAGAAGGAATGAAAGGATATAAGCTTTGGGATCCTGCATCAAGGAGAACAGTGTACATTCGAGATGTGGTCTTCAGAGAATTTGGAGGTAAGTCTGAGCCTAAAGAAGTTGTTCAGACTGAGAATAATCCTGAGATGGTGTGGTTTGAATTGGGGAACTAAGAAGATGATTCAGATGAGTCGACTGAATTTGAGGATGAGGTGGAAGAGATGGAACCACAAACTTCGGTGGTAAGGAGATCAAAAATATTAAATAAATTGCTCGAAAGGTATAGTTCACCCGACTTTCATTCCGCATGTGTGCTAACTTCCATCAACGATGAGCCCAAGTCAGTCAGTGAGGAAGTCGAATCGACATAGGGTAAACTTTAGAAGGACACCATGGTCAAAGAGATGGAATCCTTGCACAAGCATGAGACATGGTATTTATTCAAGTTACCTAGTGGAAGAAAGCTCGTCGGTAGAAAGTGGGTATTCAAGAAGAAGATGAATGTCACAGGACAAGTCGAGAAGTTCAAAGCTCGATTGTTAGTGAAAGGTTATTACCAAGTCGAGGGAGTCGACTTTGGTGAGATTTTTTCCCCTATTGCAAAACTAAATTCCATTAGATTATTAATGTCTCTGGCTGCAAAATTCGATCTGGAGATAGAACAAATGGATGTGAAGACAGTGTTCCTACATGGGGAATTGGAATAATAAATCTACATAAAACAACCTGAAGGATTTCTAGTAAAGGGAAAGAAAGAGTTGGTGTGCAAACTGAAAAGATCCCTTTATGGTCTAAAGAAATCGCCAAGGATGTGATACCATAAGTTCAACACGTACATCCTTATTTTTGGATTTGTGAGAAGCAAATTTCATCACTGCATATATTCCAAGGAAGAAGGTGGTTGTTTCATATATGTAGCTTTGTATGTCGATGGCATGTTGTTGATTGGAAACAACATGGACATAATAAAGGAGGTGAAGAAGCAGATATCCTCCAATTTCGACATGAAGGATCTAGGTGCACCTAACTTCATTCGGGAAATGGAGATTAAGAGAGATCGAGCCGCTATAAATCTTTGGTTGAATCAAACGAAGTATATTGAAACAGTTCTAAAAAGGGTTCAACATGAAGGATTGCAAACCGGTGAAGTTGGAAATTCATGTGCCAACAAGGATTACTATTGAACAGTGTCCAAATACACAAGAAGAAATAAAGGACATGGAACATGTTCCCTATGCAAGTGTTGTTGGTAGTCTAATGTATTCGATGGTCTGCACTCGATCAGAAATTTCCCAAGCAGTGGAAGTGTTGAGAAGGTACATGTCGACACCTGGAAAGGAGAACTGGACAGTTGTCAAGAGATTATTCGGGTATTTTTGTGGCACGAAGGCCTATGTTATATGTTACCAAGGAAGAGTTGGAGGTGACAGTGGTAAATTATATGTACATGGCTTTGTCGACACCAACATGGATGGAGATCTAGATCAACAAAGGTCGACCAATGGATATTTCTTTAAGATGTTCAGTGGAGAAATAAGTTGGATGAGTAAGTGACAAGTAGTCGTAGCCTTGTCAACAATAGAAGTTGAATACATGGCGGCCACTCATGGAAGCAAAGAAGCGGTATGGTTGCAAAGGTTGTGTTCAGGAATCGGGTTTGAGAAAAGAAATATGAAGGTGAGTTGCGACAGTCAAAGATCAATATTTCTAGCAAAGAAATATGTTTATCATTCAAATACTAAGAACATTGATGTACAATACCATTTCCTAAGATATATGGTGGAAAGTAACAAGGTGCTACTGGAGAAAGTAGAGAGGTTGGAAAACATAGCAGACTCGTTGACCAAGTCTGTGAGTGTTGTGCAGTTATCTTGGTGCAGAGAGGCAATGTACATTGTTTCCCTAGGTCTGTGAATGAAATTTCAGGAATCCCATGTTTCAACAAAGAAGAAAACAAGTGGGAGAATGTTGGGTTGTTATATTCTTTGTAGTGAAAGTCTAGTTGAGGTCAATTGACTGATGATCGAAGGTCGAGGTGGATCGAAAATAGTCAAGGTCAAGGTCGACCAACAACAAGTCGAAGGTCGAGGTAGTCAACTGGGTAAAGTCGAAGTCGAATATATCGACGGCAAGTCAACCATCAAGAGGTCAAAGTGCAGGTGTGAGATGACCAACTAGAGACCGAATGAAGGCCAATTGGTAATCCGACTTAGAGTCGATTCTAACAAAATCCCGAGATTTGTGAGATTTGTATCCAATTATCTATATAGATTTGTAACCATTTTTGGGTGCCAATATTTAGGGTTTTTCTTGTTGTAAATCCTATAAAGAGGTGTGTTGTAAGGTTGTAAATTCTAATGCAGGTTAATGTAAAATAATCATTCTTTAGAGTAATCTTTAGATGTAGGTTGTTGGTCATGCAGATGTAAGTCGGATTGGCTACAGGGTTGTTATTGCACAGGCAAGAGGGTATGATGTCTATTGTGTCTTAGGTGTGGAGCAAGGTTAGACATGTAACCTTTTATTTAGATCGAATAAGAAAACAAGAGAGCGAAACGCTCAAGGAATGTTGGTTTTCCCAGTTTGGTTTCCAGGGTAAAAATATATGTGTATTGTGTGATTGCTTTCTCATTTACGTTATTGATTAAATTCTTCTTCTATGTTGTTAGGTTTAGTGTGGAAATGTCTCTCATTTCCTAACATTTCCTTGAAAATTTGCAAGGTGGAAGTGGAGACAACAAGGTTGTCTACCAAATTATTCTCTTCCCTAGGGATAGCTTCAATGGAGAAGTTTTCAAACTTCTTTATGGCATCCCTATATTGTTTTAACCTTGGGTTTTTAGTAGTGAACTTATTGTTGAATTTTGAAACGATTAGATCGGAATCCCCTTTTACATGTAGGGTCTTGATGTTCATATCAATGGATAGGTTAATGCCTAGGATAAGGGCTTTGTACTCGGCAATATTATTTATCCAGTTGAACTCAAGTATGTATGAGAAAAGGGTAGTCTCGTTATCTGGAGATCTTAAGACTGGCCCTGCACCCGAGCATGTGCTTGAGTGTGCACCATCAAAATATAGGCCCCAAGATCCTTCCCTCTTTTCCTCATCAAGGAAAAGGGAGTTTTCCAAAATGAAGGTGTTGTTAATCCCTTCTTCTAGAAATTGATGGGTTAAATTGATGTGATCCACACCACCTTTTCTTCTGGTCCCATCTAGGGAAAAATATTTCTCCTCATATTTAATGACATCAAATTCCTTTTCTTTATGAGGTTTTGTCAATATTTGTCGAATATGTTGCAAAAACTCTTCTTCAACATGTTTTGCATCTTGTCTCCTTTCTGTTAGGGTCCTATAATTATAGGCGAGTCGATTCTTCGACTGTTGATTTGGCATCTCTCCCGGTGACGAAGTATGGCTCAGGTGATTCCGCTTTCCTCCCTCCATTCTTGTCGCTCAATCCTCCATCACCTTGCTGCATCCTTCATCCACGCTGCGCCCTCACTCCCTTGTCCTGTTGCCCCATCGATTACTTGTCCCGACACCTTCACCTGTCCATAAACAAACAGACTTAGGATAAACAAAAATATTAGCAAAGTTAGTCTAGATTAAAATC
>SNQJ01S0031417.1:0-19899 GCA_010110895.2 Picea sitchensis
AAGTATAGAACCAGAAACAAATAATAGAGGAGAAGAAGAAAAGGGAAAAACAGGTAAGTATAGAAGAGGAAAAATAAAGGGAGAAAATAATTTTATCCATCACACAACAACACTTAGTCTGATAATTATCAAGCGATAGAAACACATTAACTATAGGAAAAACATTCTTAACTATGAAATATAGTTGGAGCTCAACAAACTCTGGTTCAAGTTTAAAGAGATGTCGTTTATATTCATTTCAACATTATTCATATTATTTTATTTAAATAGTATTTTTGGTGGCCCAAATGTAAACCGTGTTCCAATTTGAAGGGTGTTTTCGGCTAGCAAAATTTGCTCAAACCCATAAGCAATAGACAAAATATATGACTTGACATTCTTATATGCAAACATATTCTCAAATATGACAAGCTTTAATATATGTACAATTTGGATAAAGTATGCAGATTAGAGTTTTGTAACCATATCTCTTAGTCTTTGGACCTTGCACTATGTTGGACGTTTCACTTCTACTTGTCGGTAGTTCTTGTGAACTAAAAAACATGTGTTGTAAATGACATAAACATATTTACCACGACATAGTAGAATAAATAACTGAGGATATTTGTTTTGTAAACATAGCAAGAGCATAATCTATGAATCTTTACCTTCAGCCTTGTCGTTGTGTTGATATTTGCGATGATTCACTAGTCATGCCCATGTCACTTGTAAAAACTTTTTCTGATACAAACATGTGTACATTGAACATCACAACAAACAAATATGCATACTCATTGTATATTGTTCATAATTGACATGGATGTGCATTAGGCATATGCATTGTATTTGCTTTTGTACCACCACTGGCATAACTTTTGGAAGATTGTACTCCAGCTTTCTCAGCTATGACACATAAGGCTTCATCCTCGTGTTCAATTAGTCTGTTCTTTTTTCAATGTAGCAATGCAGAGAATACAATGGACACGAAGGCAAGTTGCTACATAGGAACACATGAAAAAAAGATGGAGTACAATTTTATTTATTTCAAGGTAGCAGTACAGAAAATACAATTGACATGAAGATAAGTTAATGTATAGGAAGATATGCAGTATCTAAGAAAACAAAACAAAAGAGCTGCAAATCAGTAGAATAAATATAGACAGTGTTGTTCCTGAGATTAAACTTAAGGCTCAAAGAATAATGTCAGGCATTAGGAATTTAAAGGAAAGTTTTAAGGTCTGGTTTTTCTTCCGTTAGTAATATAAGAATTAATCCTTAAATGAAATTAATGACATAATAGAACAGAGGTTGTCTTTTGTCGTCTGAGTCGATTTATAAAATCAAATGATGTGGGAGAAACTTACAAAACTCTTCAACAAAATGAGGGACCAATACAAGATGAATCTTACCTTGTTTACAATAGAAGAAAATAAAGAATGCACCCTTGAAAGGATATAAGATACAATAATCCAAGTAGCTCATAGGTCTTGTATTTACTTATAGCAAATATAGAGAAAAAACTGCTTGCTTATCAAACAACCGATAAAATGTGACTACAATAGTAGTACTACTAAATTGCAACCACTCACTTATCAAGGAATGACATAAAGAAAAGCTACAAATATGAGATACAGGAGAAACACATAATTCAAACTGCACAAAGGTTGGAATCTCAGTCTGCACTTGTATTAATTCTCACCAAAGGAGAGTTTTCTCTATTACATTCAACAAGAAGCAGCCTGTGTTAATTCTTCGAACTATGTCTTTATACAAAAATGTTCTCAACCTTAAGTGGTTGGAATTCTCATAATTCAAAAACAATAAATATTACAATATGTAAAATTTGAAGAGTTTCATTCGCATCTTCTCTGTCTCTTCGTCTGTTGGCAGAGACATTTCTTCTTCTTGTCCTCCAACTCAGAAATAGATGGCCTTTAATCATGACCTGTGTAAATGATATTCACCTGTTGTCTCATTTGTTCCCAGACATGTTGGCTTTCCCTTGCTCGATACACTGAACACATCTGCCTACGAACTGCACCACTAACCTGGAAGGCTCTATTGTGTCATTCGCCTCAAAAGTATATAACTTTTTTTCTATGTGAGGCAACCTATCCTCCATTCTCCTGGCTTCTAAAGATATGGACTATAACCGCAGACTAGGATTGACTATCCACTTATTAATCTGGATAATGTCAATTTGTTCCAATTGCGAGATTGCGGCCCAAGGTTCTTTCATGCTTGTCTTGGAATTGAGTTGATTTCTTGCTATATCAATTTTCCCTAGGACTTTAGAGATACTATCTCTTTCAATGTCCAGTGACTCTTTGCCGAGTGAAGGAAATGATATTTCACAAGCCTTCTTCACTTCCCTGGCTAACCTTTTACTTTCAACTAGATTGGCCTCCCAGGTTTTTAGTATTATATCACCTCGAGTTTGTTCTGAAAGCGACAATCTAGAGACCTTGGCTACTTCATCTTTTGCTGATGACAAAACTGCCTCCTGGAAAGTAGCTCGAGCTGTAATGGCCTCTCTCTCCTTTAAGTAAATGTTATTTAAAGAATGGTATACCACTTGATAATAGTTTTGGACAGCTTCTACCTTAGTAAAAAGGCTTTGTTGGGCTTGGAAAACCTCCATATACACTATCGTGTTCTCAGTTGAGTTTATTTTGGCTTGTACTTGTTTGACCAACCCTCCCTGCTAAATGACCAATTCTCTACTTGCCTGTGAATTTGTATGCATTTCATCGAGACTGATTTTGAGTTGCTGAATTTCTTATTTGTCACAAGCTCTAATCTGCTCAAAACCCCTATTCATCTCATTTCTTACACTATGTTCCACTGTCTTCATTTGGTATTGCAACTGTCTTACCAGTAGGTCTTGCTTCAATTGTTCTTTCAAATTCCCAACTGAATACTGATTTKTTGTGGCAAAAKCTCCYAATGAGCTTGCCACTTCCATAGCGAATTYTGCCTCCTCTAAGGCTTGTCCATCACRTAGCACCTTGTGTCTCTTGATAGTTGCACCCTCCTTTTGGTGAGTTTTTCTTTTTACTATAGCCCTCCTCTTCTTGCTGGAGAAGAAGTCAGAAGGGGGCATTTCTTCAACCAAAATAGGAGTAAGATCGTCTATAAATACTACTTCGGCATTTGGGTTCCACTGACTCGTCTGTAAAGGGGTCAAAGACATAATAGGGTCACCTATTTGGGTGGTCTGTGGTTTCCCTATTGTATTAGTAGCTGACTTTTCTCGTGTAGACAACGATGCATCATGTCCCTTTTTTTATCAAAACTTCAGTTTGAGCTTTCGTTTGATCATCAGGTTGATTTGATGGTGCAGTATTTTCTTTCTGTGTCAAAAACTCTGCTTTCACCAAATTTTCCTGAATGTCTTGTCCACTGGAACTTCCGGTTTCTAAATTCTGGGTCCCAACTTCCTGTGTGGCTGGAGATGTCAAGACTTCTCCCTGTAAGACTTTCGACAGACTATTTCTTCGGTGTCTCTGAAAATTATAGAACTCGACTAATTTGTCTGGAGCTAGAGTCTGGACTCGGCTCCACACTTCCTGATAAGATCTTGCTCCTCGGAATATCTCATCCCGTGGGGAATCTTTGTGCTCATATCTCCTTAGATTATAAAGAGCCATGTGATTTCCCACGACCTTCTAGGGATCGTGTTTCTTGAATTCAATGTTTTCCAGCTTAATGTCCTTTAGGACCACGACCTCTACCTTTGAGTGGCTGAAATCTAACAGTGAGAAAGTACCAACCTGCAAAGGAAAGGTGGGCCACACTTTTTTATGCGCTGCCTTTAGCTCTTTACTTATTCCTCCTAGCACAGTTTGATGTGTTACCTCTCGACACACCAATCGATCTGATAGAAACATTGGTAAGGCATGTGGAGGAATGGAACATCCAAAAACCCTTGTGTAAGAGAAATGTTCTTCAATGTACCAATCCGTTATTTTTCCAAGGTTGGCCACTATCTTGTCTGAAATCCTGGGAGGTAGGCAACCGTATATAGCGATATGCATCGACACCACCACATAGTTGCAGATTTTGTAGAAGAAATCTTTTTCTTTATCCTCCCATAGCTTGGAGTGATAGAAATGTATTGGTTCAGCATTGGTCGGAGTCCAGCGCCAACCCATCAAAGGAAATGGTGTCATAAAACAAATGACATCAATGATGTATGCTGACATGTAAAATGGGGCAGGTTTCCCTTTGGCTTTCAATGACTGACATTCTGTGATTTCCTTGACCAAATTGTCCGATAGTATTTTTTCCTAGTTGAAGGAATACCATTATGCTACTGTATGCCTGATTGGTACCCATGGCAATAAGAAATGAGTAGTGTTTTCCTTCCCAAAAAGTTGACATAACATCATGGCTACATACATCATGTGAGGTTCTAATGATGCAACAACATATACGCCATGGGTGTCAGCTCTAAATTTCTCAGGACGTGAGTACCAATCCTTGATCAAGTCAGGTAAGTTCTTCCCATATTGCTCGCATTCTTTTCTGTCGAAATCCATCAAGAAAGCGGTATTATAAATGTAATTGGGTATTGGGGACAATTTGTACATTACCTAAAAATGCTATGGTCGAAAAGACCCAACTGCAGCTTTTCGTCAATTGCAGATGCTCATGGTCGAGATGTCAACATTCTCCAGCGACCAACCAATCATATCATTTAAGGCACAAGCCTTCGCCACACGGCTATTTTATGTAACTCTGATTGAGAAACATATTTGAGTCTCGTAGCCTAGGTTTTAGTCTCCTCGTCGCTCGAATCATTTGGGCAGTTGATCAATTTGTATTGCAGAATATCAAATACCTGCGTCCAGGTTTTCATTGTATCTATGGTTATGGGTGAAGTGTCTGAGAGGACATCGATGTTCGAGCTCGAGCTTTCACCAGTCGCTTTCACCGTTTTCCATGGAGCCATAATATCACGAGCTCAGAAATCTGTTACCTGTTACAAGAAATGCACGAACTTCTTATCTTGCTCAAACTTGTTGTTCTGTGAAAATGCAATTGGAATTCAGAATTCAATATCTTTTTCGCTTTAAGTGCATCAATTTGTGTATACCTTTACTAACAATGTATTCACTTCCCTTAATGAAAAGATTTAGGCGGTGTTCCGAGATATTATTTGAAATCATTGCCATAGATCGATTATTAATGCCATTAATAGTTGGTGGTTCGTGATCGGGATATGTGAAATAATATTTGAATTTACCCGAACTACGTTTTAACGAAAAATTAACATGAGATAACAGTGTTTAGCCCATTAACTAATCACTTTTAACCTTAATTCTTTTCAGGCTTTTGGACCTTGGGATATCCAATAATAGCTCAGTATATGATTTTTGAAGCTCGAAATCATGCAGGGATTAATTATTTGCTAATTGTCTTTAATCTTTAATTAACTCTGCTTAACGCTTAAGGCATTTCGAGAGTTCGGGTTTCGTCAATTTAGAATGCAATGGATGGTGAATATCTGAACTCCGGTTGTGTGAAACTATTAATTACCTTTAATCGAGATTAGATTATTTAACAAAGGTTTAATATTTCGGGACTTTGCATTTCGTATATTTACAAGTTAGATCTATGTTGTTTTCCCGAAGGGCCACTTCCCACAGTGACCTATTAAAGTTAGATCTATGTTGTTTTCACGTATCGGGACTTTGAAGGTGAGGCATGTTGAAATGCCTGAAGTATGAAACTCCGAAGTATTCTCTAGGGGTTTGACCTTTTAATAATCAGGCGGCTCCAAAAAAAACTCGGAAAAATGATCGTTCTATCAAAAGGAAAACTTGATCAACGGTGAGAATCAAGCGCACTTTATTCTTATTTTAACTGGGAATGAAATCTATTTAAAATCTAAAGTTTAGAAATATATGTGTTCCAACATAGGCTCCATCTAGGGATTGTGTTTCCCTGCGAGACGTCGAAGAACAATAGACCAAGTGCCTTTATTGGGTAAATGGAGTCATTATTGCATTTCTGTGAAACACGTTTGGAAAAGGATCATACTGAAAAAAAAAAGAGTTTCAACTGAAACTTAAAAAACCTTTAAAACACATCAAATCATGGCCTTCAGTTAGTCTGTTTGAGATTCCTCTTTCTTAAAACTGTATTCGGATTTTCTTAAGATAATCAAAGTAACTTTAGCCAAAATATCAAGGTTTGATCGTTTTCATTCGCATCAAGGTCGAGTATATGTAACATAATTTCTTAGGGGGATCCCTCGTTGGTTCAGAATGTAAATATTACTGAAAAAGAATTAGATGTTAGAGTATATCATATAGATACGTATGACAACCATACAGATATCATAGACATTGCTTCACTGCCAGCGAGCCCGTTCAGTACCCCGGTGAAGTTATCTACTTCTCCCATTGAATTTCCTTTCACCACTTCAATTAGTAATTTAACATTTAAATGCCGAGATGAGGGCAATCATTTAATGAATTTCCTTTCATCATCTCTTTTTTTGGGCAAAATGGGGGCAATCGATTTTTCAAATTTCCTTTCGCCGTCTATCTTATATTTTAATACATTAAGTGGGGGCATTCAATCTGTATGTAGCATACAAGCGATGATATATGTTTAAGATATTCAAAGGAAATGTCTCTCATAATCTTTTAGTATGCTCCGAAACTAATTTTCTTTCAATTTTCAATACATCTTCACCTATGGAGAAGATTTTATAGGGGATTTTAAATTTTAGGGATCAACCTTGAGCGAACTAGTTAGTTTGAAACTAGATAAGAGAGCTTAAGTTATTAGGATTAACCTAAACATACTTTCTTTCAGTTAAGTTGAAAGGGATGTATAAATTTTCGCCTAACGTTATTTTGAAGACATGTTTCTGAGTTTTCAGAGTTAAGGTGAAGTCTTTTCTCTCTATGAAGACTAGGGAGAGGTATTGAGAATCATAGGAAAATAAAACTTGAGGTTGGGCAGAATAAAACAGAAAGAATATTCAAAAGTTTTGTTGAGAACAAGGTCAATCCCACACAATCTTGTTCATTGATTCTCGTATTTTCTTTAAGGTCTTTTTATTCTTATTTTCTTTTTTATAAATTTTATTTCATTTTTTATTTTAATTTTAATTTGATCAAAACTCAGAGAGGACTTTTAGGATTAGGCTGTAATTCTTATATTCCTCTGGTTGTTGGTCAGGTGACAATATTTTTATGGATGAGACTTCTTTCATAATTAGTGAGATCCCCTTGAAAATTTTGCTTGGGTCATTAGGGTAGAAGCTCATACCTCAAATTTTCTTTACATTTTCAACCAAGTAAACCATTTATTTATCACCTGTTTTGAGAGAAAACCAATGTTCTGAAAAGTGAGTGTTGGCTTTTGATACATCCTTATCTCTCAACTATAAGCAAGTATTCAAAGAAACGAAAAATTGTGAACTAAAACATAAAGCTCAAACCGATATATACAATGGGGATTTGGAACGTGTTCATTGCATGAAATGCTTTAGATAACGCCCGTTGATAGGGGCACTAAGGATTTTCCCATCGAGCTTTTCTAATAAGAATGAGTTCTTTCCCTCGGAAGCCATGATCTTGAAGGGCCCAAACTAGATGTGGTCAAACTTACCGTGTTTTCCTGCGTCTTCTTTTCTAGCATCCCACTTCAAAACCAGGTCACCAGGGAGAAATTCCCTATCTTTAGCCTTTTTATCAAACAGAGCTTTCATGTTGTCTTGATATTTCTGAAGTTTCTCATCCACTTCAGCCCTATTTTGTTGAACTTCAATTAACTGATTTATTCTTCTGGTAACATTGTTCGACTCTTCCTTCGCATCTTGCCAAAGCTTCATTACAGACAGAGCGAGATTTATGGGGAGGAATACGTTGGTACCATACACCATTTGGAAAGGAGACATTCCGATTGAC
Source organism: Picea sitchensis (assembly GCA_010110895.2). NCBI lineage: Eukaryota > Viridiplantae > Streptophyta > Pinopsida > Pinales > Pinaceae > Picea > Picea sitchensis. The sequence goes on from SNQJ01S0031417.1 coordinate 7,908, forward strand.
TTCTTAGTGCCGATGCGATCTTTCCACAAAGCATGTTTCAAATGAACATGCCAGGCTTTCTTATTTTCAGTCAACATCATTTAAATTATAGTGATCAAGATCTTATTTGATGATTCGGCTAATTCGTTTCCACGAGGATAGTAGGTTGTGGAATGCCCTAGTACAATATTATACTTTTGACAAAAACTGACCATCACCATGGATTTGAAAGCTTGGGCATTATCAATAACTATCTTTTGAGGACAACCAAATCTAGATAAAATGTTTTCTTCTAAGAAATTGATCACCACTGAGTCTGTAGCATTTCGTATCGGAATGGCTTCTACCCATTTAGTGAAATAGTCTATGGCGGTTAAGATCCATTTATGTTGTGCACTCGAATGCGGATGGATTTCGCCAATGAAATCCAGACCCCATTGTTGAAACAAAGCTTCTGTTTTGACCGAAATCAAGGGGAGTGCGGGAAGATTTTGTTTACCTAAGAATAGTTGACAAGAGTTACATGCTCTGACTTTAGTATTCAAGTCAGTAAATAATTTCGGCCAATAGTATCCAGCTATTAGGATTTTATAGGTCGTTTCTCTCCAAGCGTGATGTCCTCCACACACCCCTTCATGAAACTCATTTATGATGTTCTTCGTTTCGGATTCTATTAAGCAGGTTAATAAAAATCCTAGGGGATCCTTCCAATATAGTTGGCTATCAATGATGCAATATTTTACCACGTACAACTTCAACGTTCTCACCTTGGAATGAGTCATATCACTTGGGCACTGAAGAGTCAGGAGATATGAAACTATGTCTCCATACCAAGCAGAGGAAGAAATTTTTTCTTGAATCTGAATTGCAGGTGTTTGCACATCAAATTCTTGTATATCTGGAAGGTCTCCGTAAGTTTGCAGATGATTTATCCCGAGTGATATGAAATTTGATTAAGCTAATAGCTTAGCTAGACCCTGACCCTTGACGAGTTTAGTCAGTTTTACCTCAAGGTCGAATTCTTGAATCTTGGCTAGCCATCGACCCCTCTTTCCGTCACTATCTGGTTGAACCAATATATCTTTTACAGAGCTGGTTGGTATGTAGGCAATTATTCTGGAATGCAACACGTAGGTCCTGAAAGCTTTGAGGGCTTTCACCATTGCGTATGCCTGTTTTTCCAGTATATCATATCTCAACTCTGTGTCTCAGAGACTTTTGCTGAAAAATGCTATCAGTTGCTCGAAATCTTCATCGTTCTTTTGTAAGAGCACGACCACGATAGTATGTTCAGAGGCGTATGAAAAAATCAAGAATTCTTTCATATAATCTGGGTTGGCCAACACCAGTGCTTCTCCTATAACTTTCTTGATTCGTTCGAAGGATGCTTTAGCTTCGGTTGTCCATTTCACCTCACTGTCTTTCTTGAGCATATCTGTAATCAGTTTAACAATTTCAACAAAGTTTGGAATGAATCTTCTTAAAAAATTATTTTTCCTAAAAAAGACTGGATTTCTTTTCTGTTCCTAGGAATATTTATGGTATCTATAACTTCAACTCTTTTCAGATAAATTTTGATTGCTTCCCTAGATACTATATGCCCCAAGAGTTTACCTTCCTGCATTACAAAATGAGATTTCTTGGGATTTAGAGACAAACCGAATTTTTGACATTTTGTGAACGTCTGTTTGAGGTGAACCAAGTGCTTTGCATCAGAGTTAGAAAAAATAGTTAAATCATCGAGGTAGATGACGACAAACTTATCTCTCTCACCGACAAAGGTGATGTCCATTGCTCGTTGGAAAGTGGCCTTTGCATTCATCAGACCGAATGGCATTTTGTCGTACACGAAGGTACCCCATCGAGTGGTAAACGCGGTTTTTTCTTTGTCATCTTCGTGGAACGCAATTTGATTGTAACCTGAAAAGAAATAAATACAGACATTCTATTAGCCCTGACCACTTTCTCCAGAATGTGATCCATTTTAGGGAGTGGATAATTGTCTTTAAGGGATGATCTGTTTAGGTTCCTGAAATCCACACAAAGTCTGATTTCACCGTTCTTCTTCCTGACTGGAACTAAGTTGGCTACCCACTCAGAATGCCTGAGTGGAACAATAATCTTTGCATCAAGGAGCTTTTTAACCTCTCTTTCTATTATAGGAAAGAGTATAGGGTTTATCTATTGGAGTTTCTGCCTCAAAGGTTTGATGCCTTGTTTTAAAGGGATTTTATGTTTTATGACAATGGTATCATAAGTTTTCAATTCGTCGTAAGACCAAGCAAAGACATCCTTGTATTGTTTGAGTAACTCAACATATTTAATTTTCATTTCGGGTGGAATGTATTTAGATATTTTGACCAGTTTAGGGTTTTCCTTAGTGCTTATATCACAATCTTCAACCTCTTCGGGTTGAGGTTGCAAAGTAGACTTTAGGGGTATGTCATCCTGATCAAATAATATTTCTAAACGAATCAGACCCTTGGGGATCTGATTTTTTTTTAGCAACAATATGCGGTGGTTAGCGATCTTATCTTGGAACTCCTGAGGATATTCACCTTCGTGCATGATCCAAGTAGGGTCATTCTGATTTTCCTGGTCGATGTGCGTTTCTGAAAATTCATCAACCATTTCTAAAAATTGCTTGATCTGTTCGTCGTCTTCGAATACCTGCCAGTGATGGTCATTATTTGGTATTGAAGGCATGTGCCTCATTTCTATGTGATACTTTAGCTTTTGGACAGTAGGTGGAATAAATGTAGCAACCACTTTTGCTAGAGAGTCAGCTTGTTAATTTTCTACCCTGGGAATATGATGAATATTAAACGATGTGAAATTTTTTTCTATCAAATCCTAGGTGCAGTTCCTGTACGAACTTAGCCTTGGATGCTTGGATTGATACTATTGCCTTATCTGTTTTACAATTATTTCAACATCACCGTAAACTATTAGATTTTCAATTTTCAATTTCCCGATAGCTTCTAATCCTAAGACGAGAGCTTCATACTCGCATACGTTATTTGTATAGTCAATGTCCCACTGTAATTTGTAATAGAAAGGGATAATGAATTCATCTCTGGGTGCCACAAACAACACCCTGACTCCTGGTCCTTCCCAAGACGAAACACCATCAATATTTTTTTTCCAAAGTCCTACACTTGTTTACATTTTTTGTTTTGTTTGTTGTTTGTTTGTTTGTTTTTTTTTTTTATTATTATTATTATTTTTTTTATTCTTAAATGCGACTTTCTTACGTACATGCATGAAACCGTCATCAATTAGCTGTACAACTTTCTTCTGTACATGCATCGAAACCGTCATCAATTGATAATATGCAGTTTCCTAAATCCTGATTTGCAACATATACCGGGTAATTATTTAGGTTATGTGGGTCACCTACAGTATATGCCAACCTTGTCTCCCTGTATAGACGGGTGAACTGTCCATCGAAAATCGGGATCGTAGCATACACCATGTCCAGCTGAAGCGATCCTCCAAGTTTGGCACCCCAAGACTTGGATAGAAACATGCCATACTTTGTAGGGACATCAACAATGACTACGCCCATAAGAATTCTCTTTACAAGAATCTGTGCAAGATTAACCACCAAATCTTTAATCATACCCAAACATTTAACTTTCCTTGAATCAAAAGAATACAAATGTTGATATGGTTTAGTAACTTCGAGACCCAACTTTTCCATAATAACTTTGGGCATAAAGTTGTGGGATACTCCAAAATCCAACGTATTATAAAAAGGAGCGACCGAATCTTTGGCATTTTCAATATGCGGACCAAACATTATAGTAGGTCTACAATATTCTAAATTAATAACATCCGCATGAATTTCAACATCTGAGAAATTTATCATCTTGGCAATTTGTTTTCTATACGTCAGATTTTTCACTAGTTCAACCAGAGGTACCAGAATTTTGATTTTATTAATTTCGTTTTCCAGATTGAAACTTCCGATTATCTTTTCGGCTTCTCTAGTTGGGATCTCCGTTTCCCTTTTTTCTGGCCTGTTAGTTTGCATTGCTTTTGTTTCGACTGTCTTTGTTTTAGCATCTTGCGTTTCAACTGTTTTAGTTTTGGCAGCGTGAGTTTCAGTGGATGGTTGAGCTGTCTCATTCGTTTTACTTCTCGACAAGATCTTCTTCGGTGGAGCGGTTGTAGCATTTTTATCTCTAGGCCTTAAATTATATTTTTGTTGAAGCTCAACCATTATAGAGTCGATGATTCCTTGGTAATCAGTCTCTCCTAGATTATTTATGCTTTCCTCATTTCCAAACGAGGGTTCTTGGTCTAAAGATTTTTCATAATCCTGTCTGGTTAGGTGAGGTTCTCAGTCGTCATCACTGAGATTGTTTATATCTTCATCTAACCCTTCATAGTCTTGCATGTCATCAATTTGCATGAAGTTTATGTTTTATTAGGGGTTTTGATCTTTTGGTCCTCATTTTTTACTTGTCTCTGTTGGATTTGGGGGTTGGGATGCCTTCTAAAATCTCTCTTAGCAAATAGATCAGGCTTAGCTTGGTCTAGTTCCATTCTAGAGATTTTGTTTGATAATTCTTTGATTATCTTAGCCATGTCATCCACTTTATCTTCCGTAGACCTCCCAGATCTGGAGGGTCTTGCTTGTTCCCTGAAGCGTCTAGTTTCCTTGGTTCTTGTGTCGACCTTTGCTTTTAGTTTAGCTGATGCCATCATGTTCGACTCGATTTTGAGGGCATCATCGTGCATTCTTGTGAGGTCGATAGATCTCCTTTCCCTCAAAAGTAGGGCAAAGTCGGGCTCAAAATCCCCTACGAAAGTCACTTTAGATGCGGGTTGAGAGGGTTTAACTTCTACGGGAATCTTATGATAGAGTTTGTTAAACCTCTGGGTGAATTCTAGGACTGACTCATAATTTGTTTTCCTCAGAGCCCCAAATTCTGTCAGATAGTACAAGTGATCTTTCTTTTCTCTCCACTATCTTAAAAAGGCATTTTCTAGCTCGTCATAAGATGCTATAGAACCTACCGGAAGCCCTCGGAACCAGAGTCTTACTTGTCCTTTGAAAGTTTGCACTAAAATTCTCGAGTAAACATCCTCATGCTCAATGCCGAGGATATCATTGAATTGGTCAAAAAACTTTATGTGCTTTGTGGCAATTAAATCTCCTTCTCCTGTGAATTTCGATAAGTTTTTCATATAATTTTCTGGTAAATCATGAAGGACAGGGGAAGGACTAAAGGAGTGTATCTGGCTGCCACCTTGGAAAAAATCCTAGGGGGTGGGGGTGTTCCTTGACCACCTCCTCCTCCAATGCCACCTCCCCCAACAATGGCCATTGAGATTCTAGGGGATGAAATCTGAGAGATATAAAGGGGATTTTCAAAAATCTCGAGGGACCGAAGTGGTGACCTTACAATTTATTTGAAATGTGGTGAAGGAAAATCTCGGAAAAGGTCATTGGGAGATGAAAACCCTAGGAGAGGCGGGAAAGGTAAACATAGACTGGTCTCTTCGGACTTACATGAGGTATAGATAGGCAAACTGACAGGGGAAAACTTAGGGTATAAGATGCACTCATCGGGATTTCAAAGAACAAAAACTTTGGTTTTGGGTAAGTATGGGGTAGACAGAAAATTAACGATCGTGGGTATAGACGAGGCTCTTCTATTTGGACTGTTCTGAGTACCAGAGAAGTCAGTCTCAATTTTTATTTTGGGTTCGCTAGTTGAGGCCTCCGTAGACGGTGTTTGTTTAGAGTTTTCTTCGGAAGTTAACCTTTTGATCGAAACCTTAGTATTGACTTGAGTTATTTTGGGTTGGTACTTCTTACCTGAAGATGAGGTAGTAGACTTGAGGTATCCCTTGGGTTTTAACAACTTTTCGGGATCAGATACGGGCGTAGTCTACTGATCGTCTAGGTTCTTCCTGGTATTCTTTCTACCAAATGACAATTTATCTATAGTGGAGTTGCCAAGTGAAAGATAAAAATTAGCCTTATTATTGTATTCAATCTTTTTTCACTATCAAAGAGGGAAACTTACCATGTCGTTCTCCCAAGGAAAAATAACTTCGTTTCTCCATCCCCGACAATGACGCCAAAAAGATGTTGTTGCTGAGATTAAACTTAAGGCTCAAAGAATAATGTCAGGCATCAAGAATTTAAAGGAAAGTTTTAAGGTGTGCTTTTTCTTTTGTTAGTTATATAAGAATTAATCCTCAAATGAAATTAATGACAGAACATAACAGAGGCCGTCTTTTGTCGTCTGAGTCGATTTATAAAATCAAATGATGTAGGAGAAACTTACAAAACTGTTAAACAAAATGAGGTATCAATATAAGATGAATCTTACCCATTTTACAGTAGAAGAAAATAAAGAATGCACGCTTGAAAGGATATAAGATACAGTAATCCAAGTAGCTCACAAGTCTTGTATTTACTTATAGCAGATACAGAGGAAAAACTGCTTGCTTATCAAACAACTGATAAAGTGTGACTACAATAGTAGTATTACTAAATTGCGACCACTCACTTATCAAGGAATGACATAAAGAAAAGCTAGAAATATGAGATACAAGAGAAACACATAACTCAAACTGCACAAAGGTTAGAATCTCAGTCTGCACTTGTATTAATTCTCACCAAAGGAGAGTTTTCTCTATTACATTCGACAAGAAGCAACCTGTGTTAAGTCTTCGAACCATGTCTTTATACAAAAATGTTCTCAACCCTAAGCGGTTGGAATTCTCATAATTCAAAAACAATAAATATTACAATATGTAAAATTTGAAGAGTTTCATTCACATCTTCTCTGTCTCTTCATCAGTTGGCAGAGACGTTTCTTCTTCTTGTCCTCCAGCTGAGAAACAACTGGCCTTTAATCATGACCTGTGTAAATGATATGCGCATGTTGTCTCGTTTGTTCCCAGACGTGTTGGCTTTCCCTTGCTCGATAAACTAAACACATCTACCTACGAACTGCACCATTAACCTGGAAGGCTCCGTTGTGTCATTCACCTCAAAAGTATATAACTTATTTTCTATGTGAGGCAACCTATCCTCCATTCTCTTGGCTTCCAAAGATATAGATTGTAGTCGCAGAAGAGGATTGACTATCCACTTATTAATCTGGATAATGTCAATTTGTTTCAATTGCGGGATTGCGGCTTGGGCTTCTTCCATGCTTGTCTTGGAATTGAGTTGATTTCTTGCTATATCAATTTTCCCTAGGGTTTCAGAGATACTATCTCTTTCAATGTCCAGTGAATCTTTGTCGAGTGAAGAAAATGATTTTTCACAAGCCTTCTTCACTTCCTTGGCTAACATTTTACTTTCAACTAGATTGGCCTCCCAGGTTTTTAGTATTATATCACCTCGAGTTTGTTCTGAAAGCGACAATCTAGAGACCTTGTCTACTTCATCTTTTGCTGATGACAAAACTGCCTACAGGAAAATAGCTCAAGTTGTAATGGCCTCTCTCTCCTTTAAGTAAATGTTATCTAAAGAATTGTCTACTACCCGATAATAGTTTTGGAAAACTTCTACTTTAGTAAAAAGGCTTTGCTGGGCTGATTCCAGCTTCTCGTCTACCTCCAATGCTTGGGCTTGGAAAACCGCCATATCCACTGCCGTGTTCTCAGTCGAGTTTATTTTGGCCTGTAGTTGTTTGACCAACTCTCCTTGTTGAATGGCCAATTCTCTACTTGCCTCTGAATTTTTATGCATTTCATCGAGACTGATTTTGAGTTGCTGAATTTCCTGTCTGTCAAAGGCTCTAATTTAATCAAAACCCCTATTCATCTCATTTATTACACTCTGTTCCAATGTCTTCATTTGGTGTTGCAACTGTCTTACTAGTAGGCCCTTCTTCTTCAATTGGTCTTTTAGATTCCCAACTAAATACTGATTTGTTGTGGCAAAATATCCCAATGAGCCTGCCACTTCCATAGCGAATTTTGCCTCCTCTAAGGCCTGTCCATCACATAGCACCCAGTGTATCTTGAGAGTTGCACCCTCCTTTTGGTGCATTTCTCTTTTAACTATAGCCCTCCTCTTCTTTCCGAAGAAGAAGTCAAAAGGGGGCATTTCTTCAATCGAAATAGGAGTAATATTGTCTATAAATACTACTTCGGCATTTGGGTTCCCCTGACTGGTCTGTAAAGGGGTCAAATACATAATAGGGTCACCCATTTGGGTGGTTTGTGGTTGCCCTGTTGTATTAGTAGTCGGATTTTCTGGTGTAGATAGCGATGCATCCTGTCCCTTTTTGATCAAAACTTCAGCTTGAGCTTTCGTTTGATCATTAGGTTGATTTGATGGTGCAATATTTGCTTTCTGTGTTAAAACCTCTATTTTCATCAAATTTTCCTGAATGTTTTGTCCACTGGAACTTCCGATTTCTAAATTTTGGGTTCCAACTTCCTGTGTGGCTGGAGATGTCGAGACTTCTCCCTGTAAGACTTTCGACAGACTATTTCTTCTGTGTGTCTGAAAATTATAGAACTTGGCTAATTTGTCTGGAACCAGAGTCTCGACTCGGCTCCACACTTCCTGATAAGATCTTGCTCCTTGGAATATCTCATCCTATGAGGAATCTTCATGCTCGTATCTCCTTAGATTATAAAGAGGCATGTGATTTCCCACGACCTTCTAGGGACCGTGTTTCTTGAATTCAATGTTTACCAGCTTAATGTCCTTTAGGGCCGCGACCTCTACCTTTGAGTGGCCGAAATCTAATAGTGAGAAAGTACCAACCTGCAAAGGAAAGGTGGGCCACACTTTTTTATGTGCTGCCTTTAGCTCTTTACTAATTCCTTCTAGCACAGTTTGATGTGATACCTCTTGGCACACCAATCGATCTGATATAAACATTGTTAAGGCATGCGGAGGAACGAAACATCCAAAAACCCTTATGTAAGAGAAATGTTCTTCAATGTACCAATCCGCTATTTTTCCTAGGTTGGCCACTATCTTGTCTGAAATCCTGGGAGGTGGGCAACCGTATATAGCGATATGCATCGACACCACCACATAGTTGCAAATTTTGTAGAAGAAATATTTTGCTTTATCCTCCCATAGCTTGGAGTGATAGAAATGTATTGGTTAAGTGTTGGTCGGAGTCCAAATCCAACCCATCAAAGGAAATGGCGTCATAAAACAAACGACATCCATGATGTATGCTGACATGTAAAATGGGGCAGGTTTCCCTTTGGCTTTCAATGACTGATATTCTGTGATTTCCTTGACCAAATTGTCCGATAGTATTTTGGCCTAGTCGAAGGAATACCCTTCTGCTACTGTATGCATTATTGGTACCCATGGCAATAATAAATGAGCAGTGTTTTCTTTCCCGAAAAGTCGACATAACATCATGGCTACATACATGATGTGAGGTTCTAATGATGCAACAACATATACACCATGGGTGTCAGCTCTAAATTTCTCAGGACGTGAGTACCAATCATTGATCAAGTTAAGTAAGTTCTTCCCATATTGTGCGCATTCTTTTCTGTCGAAATCCATCAGGAAAGCGGTATTATAAATGTAATTGGGTACTGGGGACAATTTGTACATTACCTTAAAATGCTCTGCTCAGAAAGACCCAACTGCAACTTTTCATGAATTGCAGATGCTCTTGGTCGAGATGTCAACATTCTCCAGTGCCCAACCAATCATATCATTTAAGGCACGAGCCTTGGCCGCATGACTATTTTATGTAACTTTGATTGAGAAACATATTTGAGTCTCGTAGCCCGAGTTTTAGTCTCCTCGTCACCCAAATCATCTGGGCAGTTGATCAATTTGTATTGCATAATATCAAATACCTACATCTAGGTTTTCACTGTATCTATGGTTCTGGGTGAAGTGTCTGAGAGAACATCGGTGTTCGAGCTCGAGCTTTCACCAGTCGCTTTAGCAGTTTTCTGTGGAGCCATGATATCATGAGCTCAAAACTCTGTTTCCTGTTACAAGAAATGCACGAACTTCTTATCTTGCTCAAACTCGTTGTTATGTGAAAACGCAAATGGAATTCAGAATTCAATATATTTTTCACCTTAAGTGCATCAATTTGTGTATACCTTTACTGACAATGTATTCACTTTCCTAAATGAAAATATTTAGGCGGTGTTCCGAGATCTTATTTGAAATCATTACCATAGATCGATTATTAATGCCATTAATAGTTGGTGGTTTGTGATCGGGATATGTGAAATAATATTTGAATTTACCCGAACTATGTTTTAACGAAAAATTAACATGAGATAACAATGTTTAGCCCATTAACTAATCATGTTTAACCGTAATTCTTTTCGGGCGTTCAGACCTTGGGATATCCGATAATAGCTCAATATACAATTTACGAAGCTTGAAATCGCTTAACGTTTAAGGCATCTCGAGAGTTCGGTTTTCGTGAATTTAGAATGCAATGGATGGTGATTATACGAACTCCAAGTGTGCGAAGCTATTAATTACCTTTAATCGAGATTAGTTTATTTAACCAAGGTTTAATATTTCGGGACTTTGCATTTCGTAGATTTACAAGTTAGATCTATGTCATTTTCCCGAAGAGCCACTTCCCAAAGTGACCTGTTAAAGCTTAGGAAGGTATATGTGTATATGGTGGCTAGGATCTGTCGAACGCTTTTCGCATATCGAGACTTTGAAGGTGAGGCATGTTGAAACGCCTGAAGTACGAAACTCCAAAGCTCGAAACTCCGAAGTATTCTCTAGGGGTTTGACGTTTTAATAATCAGGCAACTCCAAAAAAACCTGGTAAAAGGATCGTTCGATCAAAAGGAAAACTTCATCAACTATGAGAATCAAGCGCGCTTTATTTTTAACTGGGAATGAAATCTATTTAAAATCTAAAGTTTAGAAATATATATGTGTTCAAACAGACAGGGTAAATGAAAAACAATTGGATATGGAATACAGGTAGAAGTATGCACCTTTGTATGTCTTCTTCTACATTTATGGTTAAGAGTTATTTGCCTTGTCCAATTTTCCTGTTTGTTACAATGAAGGAAAGTACAAAACACAATGAACATGAACGTAAGTTGGTATGTAAGGAAAAATCAGGGAATATGTACATATAGTAAATAAACTAGAATCAAAGGAGTAGAGTAACAAATAGTGTTAGAAGAATCCGTTTTTTTCTTTCTTGATCCATGTCTATGTCTATATAATTTTTTTTTTTGTCCAAAACCAATTACAAACCAGAAAAAACTAGGAAGTTGGATGATTCTAGCTGAATAATTTGGTTTTGTGCAACAAGCTAGCCATATATGCTTTGAGACATAGAAATATGATTATGTAATATGCTTGATGTATATTTCATAATTCAAGTACAATACTAATTGTATCGTGATCAGACCAATATGTGTCTAAGATAAAGAGGTTGTATTGTGAAATGGGCACATTTGACCATACATGGTCAATAAATGTGTTTTGTACATGGTTTATCTTATCCAAAAGAAAGCGGAGACTGTAACTGCACATGTAGGTTTCCAATTCTTTTGTTTTGACATTATTTTGTAGCATGTCAATATTGAAGTCTCCTACAATGATAATGGCTTCGTTCAGATGTAAATGCTCTAATGCATTTGAAAGAGCATTCAATATGTTGGAGAATGTTGCATGAGGAGCAACATAGAGATTCAATATTGCAATTTTTGATTCATGGAAAATTACTTTTGTCATCACCATCTCAACACTATTTTCTTCGAAATGCATATGCTCCAAAATTGTTACATGTTTTTTCACTAATATCATCACCCCATGTGTAATGTAACTTGATATGCAATTGTGATTTGGAAATTGCTTGTTTTGCATGCATAATGTCATGTATGTTTCCTGCAAGCAAAAAATATTGGATTGCATTGTGTCATAGTCATTGAGTATACTATCCATATGTGCATGTAGGTTGCGCGTGTTAAGTGAGAGAATTGATAAAGATGAGTTTGTTTGTATGGATTGGTAATCATATTGTAGATGCCATTTTGCGCTAGTCCTAAG
>SNQJ01S0031417.1:34523-57091 GCA_010110895.2 Picea sitchensis
CAATGTGTGGTCATGCTCACTCCCTCTATTCTGGAATTCAGTCACAAAATAGTAGTCCGATATTTTTCCGAAGAACGTTTCATCATGACATATCAATTGCCTCAAAGCATTTATTCCATGCCTATAGTAGCGAGTACATGTCACTGGTTCTTTTCTTATGAGGTAGTCAATGTCATCATTTTCCAATGTATCAATTTGTTTTTTCCTTTTCCTGTTCCTATACATTGCAAACACTGTAGCCACCAACGAATCCCAACGATGCTCTGCACTTGTAAATATGATGAAAATTTTTGGGGGTCCCAATTGTTGGATCATTGCAAAAATAGTTTTCTTGTTTTGTTGAAAATAGTTAGGAGAGATGCAAATGTTTTTGAAATCTATGTATCCAATATCAGATTTTAGGATTTTTTCTAGGTTTGTTTTGTACTTGACATCTTTGGCCAATAACTTTCTTCCTTGTAGCTGGCCTTTTCTTATTTGCACCTCTTGTTCCTGAGATTAAACTTAAGGCTTAAAGAATAATGTTAGGCATCAGGAATTTAAAGGAATTTTTTAGGGTGTGTTTTTTCTTCCGTTAGTTATATAAGAATTAATTCTCAAATGAAATTAATGACAGAACAGAACAGATTCCGTCTTTTGTCATCTGATTCAATTTATAAAATCAAATGATGTGGGAGGAACTTACAAAACTGTTAAACAAAATGAGGCATCAATACAAGATGAATATTACCTTGTTCACAGTAGAAGAAAATAAAGAATGCACCCTTGAAAGGATATAAGAAACGGTAATCCAAGTAGCTCACAGGTCTTGTATTTACTTATATCAAATACATACGAAAAACTGCTTGTTTATCAAACAACCGGTAAAATATGACTACAGTAGTAGTAGTACTAAATTGCAACCACTCACTTATCAAGGAATGACATAAAGAAAAGATAGAAATATGAGATACAGGAGAAACACATAACTCAAACTGCACAAAGGTTGGAATCTCTGTCTGCACTTGTATTAATTCTCATGAAAGGAGAGTTTTCTCTATGACATCCGACAAGAAGTAGCCTTGTGCAGATCTTAAATCTGTGTATTTATACAACATTCACCACAACTCAAAACGATTGGACTTCTTACAATATATAACTATGTCTAAAATGAAACGACAGGGTATGAACACCGATGGGCTTGACTGTCATTTTCTTCTGTCTCTTCACATGCTATGAGAAATGCTTCTTCAAAGTGAGAAGGCTAATCGGATGAATAACTCTACATGGTTCGCCAAGAGATCGATAACAAATGTAGGAAAAGTAATCATCCGTGAAAAATTGAAACTGTAATGAAGGTAAGTGTGGTAACCGATATAGAAGGCATGACAGGCTGGAGGGAGAACATGATACATGTTGTGGATGACATGTGTTATAAATGATGAGAGCACCATAGGTCTGAACTGATTACTGCCACATATTTGACACTTCAGAGCTCGGGGATGGTCTGTACGCAGAGATGAAGTTCTAACGTGGACGACGACCGTTGATCTGAGGAGGACATGGGGCAAGGATCTACGAACTCTAGAAGAAACTGCTTCGGGTGAAAATGGGAGCAGAGAGGTTGAAACTTCCGAAGCTCAAATTCCCGAAGTGAATATTGACCATCCATCCCTGAGGACGTGTGTCGCCTGATCTACAACTTCGGGTTTTCTGTATGATGTTTAACCTCACACAACTTTGGCAACGTCAAATACCCGCGAGCCATTAATTTCCATGATCCATTAAGATCTGGTTGTTGATCTTAGCAAAGTGAGATAAGTGCCCAAATTTAAATCGAGGTCACAGCCCTTGGTCGTATGTGGTGATGATGATTGGATAACTAGCTCCATGAGGGCTCGTTATGGGGAGGTGGTGTGTCCGTGGGGAGGTGATGTCTATTAAGAGTGGAAGACAAGTGGCAAGGGATGATAGGTTTTCCATTTTGAGGGGGTGTGGAGAAATGGTTTTGAGGTAACCTGCTTTTCGTTCTGCAATGCATCAGGTGATGCCACGTAACCATGAGATAAAACCTCAGTTTATATTGCGGGACCACCTCTCAAAATTAAGTCCCGTGCAAATCTGTGCCCCACAATTTCCCTTGATCGTTGATCTAGGCAAGAGAGAGATAAGCTGTAAGATCTCGCTAAGTAATATAAGCACCCGAAAGTTTAGCTGAGATCAAAACTCTTGGTCATATGTGGAGGAATCTTCACACAATTCTTATCCGTTGATCTGAACAGGGGACACCTGTCAGACGATCTCAACATTTGACTAGTTTGTATTCTATGGGAGGCAAGCAATGCCGAGTAAAGAACTCCCAAAGACCCGAAGTGAATCTCCGTCGTTGAACTCAAAGGACACGTGGCGTAAGATCTTGCACTTTGGGTATAACAACTTCAGAATAAAGTTGAAAGACTGAAGCGAGAATTCCCGAAGTCCTGGAGCTCGGAGTTCCGAAGTGAATCTCCACCGTTGAAATCAAAAGACATGTGGCATCAGATCCTGCTCTTCGGGGATAACAGCTTCAGATGAAAGCTGGGTGAATGAAGCGAGAATTCCCGAAGTTCCGAAGTGAATCTTTGCTGTTGAAATCAAAAGACACGTGGCGTCAGATCCTGTGCTTCAGGGATAACAACTTCGAAAGAAAGATGGGTGAATGAAGCGAGAATTCCTGAAGTCCCGAAGCCTAGAGTTTTGAAGTGAATCTCCGCCGTTAAAATCAAAATACACATGGTGTCAGATCCTACGCTTCAGGGATAACAACTTCGGAAGAAAACTGGGTGAATGAAGCGAGAATTCTCGAAGTCCCGAAGCCTGGAGTTCCGAAGTGAATCTCCTTCGTTGAAATCAAAAGAAACGTGGTGTCAGATCCTCCACTTCGGGGACTTAGTTTTCCAAAGAGTTTGAGCTTCCCTTTTTGTCTATTTATCCCTTTCTCTGCTATATTTGGTATTTTCACCTAGTTTATCAGACTCTCGAATCAGTTCGACATTACGCGAGGTTTTGATGGCGCCATTAAATTGCCCAAAATAAAAGAAGTCTGTAAGTTTTTTGCATTGATGGCAAATAAAAAATAATCACTCCAATAATTAACCCTAACCAATCATAAACATTATTAACAATTCGATGGTTCGGCTTTCAAAGGTTCGAAAGTAAGAGGGTGGGGATCTCCCGAAGATTAAAATCACAGAGAGGTTAATCTTCTATTAATCATTCTTACAGAGAGGTTAATATTCTATTAATCATTCTTATGTTTTAATTTATTGTGATTTAAACATTGAATTAGACTCAAGAACTTCGACATTTTAGCGTTCGGTGTTTTCATTGTTTAGACATATTGAAACACCCGAAACGCGAAGCTCCAAAGCAACCTTAGTGATTTACTTCTTTAACAAGTAGGCGGCTCCATAACTCCTAAGAGATTAGGATCGTCCGATTAGATGGAGGACTTCATCCACAGTGAGAATCAAGCACGTGTTGTTCTTATTTTAAAAGGGAATGAAATCTATTTAAAGTCTAAAGTTTAGAAATATATATGTGTTCCAACATAGGCTCCATCTGGGGATCGCGTCTCCCTGAGAGACGCAGAAGAACAATAGACCAAGTGCCTTTATTGGGTAAATGGAGTCATTATTGCATTTCTGTGAAACACAATCGGAAAAGGATCAAACTGAGAAAAAGAGTTTCAACCGAAACTTAGAAAACCTTAAAATACATCGAATTATTATCTTCAATTAGGCTATTTGAAACTCCTCTTTCTTAAAATTGTATTAAGATTTGCTTAAGATAATCAAAGTAACTTTAGCCAAAATATCAAGCTTTGTTCGATTTCGTTCACACCAAGTTCAAGTATATGTAACATAGTTTCTTAGGGGGATCCCTCATTGGTTCAGAATGTAAATATTACTGAAAAAGAATTAGATGTTAGAGTATATCGTGTAGATACATATGACAACCATACATATATCATAGATATTGCTTCACTCCTAGCGAACCTGTTCTGTGAAGTTATCTACTTCTCCCATTGAATTTCCTTTCACCACTTCAAAAAGTAATTTTGCATTTAAATGCTGAAATGAGGGCAATCATTTAAATGAATTTCCTTTCATCATATCTTTTTGGAAAAAATGGGGACAATCGATTTTTTGAATTTCCTTTCACCATTTGCATTGGACTAGATGGGGGCAATCATTTTATGAATTTCCTTTCACCATCTGTCCTATATTTTAATACATGAAGTGGGGGCAATCAATCTGTATGTAACATATGAGGGATGATATCTGTTTAAGATATTCAAAGGAAATATCTGTCATAAATTTTTTAGTATACTCTGAAACTAATTTTCTTTCAATCTTCAATACATCTTCACCTATTGAGAAGATTTTATAGGCGATTTTAAATTTTAGGGATCAACCTTGAGCGAACTAGTCAGTTTAAAACTAGATAAGAGAGCTAAAGTTATTAGGATTAACCTAAACATACTTTCTTTCAGTTAAGTTGCAAGGGATGTATAAATTTTCTCCTAACATTATTTTGAAGACATGTTTCTAAGTGTTTTCAGAGTTAAGGTAAAGTCTTTCCTCTCTGTGAAGACCCCAGGGGTATTGAGAATCGTAGGAAAATAAAACTTGAGGATGGGCAAAATAAAACAAAGAGAATATTCAATGCACAGTTGAGGAACAAGGTCAATTCCACAAACTTGTTCATTGATTCTTGTGGAATCTTTTCTTTAGGTATTTTTTATTTTCTTTTCTTTTTTATAAAATTTTATTTTATTTTATATTTTAATTTAATTTTATAAAGGCTTCAGAGAAGACTTATAGGATTATGCTATAATCCTTATATTCCTTTGGTTGTTGATCATGTGACAATATTGATATGGATGAGGCTTCTTTCATATTTAGTGAGATCCCCATGAAAATTTAACTTGAGTCAGTGGGGTAGAAGCTCATACCTCAGATTTTGTCTATATTTTCAACCAAATAAACAATCTATTTATCACCTGTTTTGAGAGAAAGTGAATGTTTTGAAAACTGAGTGTTGGGTTTCGATACATCCTTATCTCTCAACTATCAACAAATTGATACGCATAAAATAAACATGATTTATTTATCCCCTGTTTTGAGAGAAAGCCAATGTTCTGAAAAGTGAGTGTTGGTTTCTGATACATCCTTATCTCTCAACTATCAACAAGTATTCTGCATAAAAATAAACATGAGAAATGTCAGAAACTTCTGAAGAAACAGAAACGATAGGTGTTATTCGTTTTTTATATTTCAGTTTTTATGAAATCAACAAACCTGGTCTATTTATAGTGAACATAAAAACTTACCAAAGAAACGATAAATTATGAACTAAAACAAAAAACTCAAACTGGTATATAAAATGGGGATTTGGAACGTGTTTATTGCATGAAATGCTTCAGGTAACGCCCGTTGATAGGGGCGTTAAGGATTTTCCCATCAAGGTTTTCCAATAAGAATGAGTACTTTCCCTCGGAAGCCACGATCTTGAAGGGTCCAAACCAGATGTAGTCAAACTTACCGTGCTTTCCTGCGTCTTCTTTTCTAGCATCCCACTTCAAAACTAGGTCACCAGGGAGAAATTCGTTATCTTTATCCTTTTTATCAAACAGGGCTTTCATGTTATCTTGATATTTCTGAAGTTTCTCATCCACTTCAACCCTATTTTGCTGGACTTCAATTAACTAGTTTATTCTGCTGGTAACATCGTTCGACTCTTCCTTCGCATCTTGCCAAAGATTTATCACGAGAAGAGTGAGATTCATAGGGAGGACCATGTCAGCGCCGTACACCATTTGGAAAGGAGACATTCCGATTGATTTCTTAGTGCCGATTCGATTTTCCCATAAAGCGTATTTCAAATGAACATGTCGGGCTTTTTTTATTTCAGTCAACACCTTTTTTTATTATGGTGATCAGACTCTTATTCGATGATTCAACTAATCCATTTCCCTAAGGATAGTAGGTTGTGGAATGTCCTAATACAATATTGTACTTTTGACAAAAACTGACCATCACCATGGATTTGAAAGCTTGGGCATTATCAGTAACTATCTTCCGAGGACAGCCGAATCACGATAAAATATTTTCTTCTAAGAAATTGATCACCACTGAGTTTGTAGCATTTCGTGTCGAAATAGCCTCTACCCATTTAGTGAAATAGTCTGTGGTGGTTAAGATCCATTTATGTCGTGCACTTGAATGCGGATGGATTTCTCCGATGAAATCCAGACCCCATTATTGAAACAAAGCTTATGTTTTGACTAGAACCAAGGGTAGTGCGGGTAGCTTTTGCTTGCCTGAGAATAGTTGACAGGAATTACAGGCTCTGACTTTAGTATTCACGTCAGTAAACAATTTCGGCCAATATTATCCTGCCCTCAGGATTTTATAGGCCATTCCTCTCTAGGTGTGATGTCCTCCACATACCCCTTCATGAAACTCGTTTATGACGTTCTTCGTTTCAGATTCTATTAAGCAGCTTAATAAAAAGCCTAGGGGATCCTTCCAATGCAGTTGGTTATCAATGATGCAATATTTTACCATGTGCAGCGTCAACGTTCTCACCTTAGAGGGAGTCATATCAATTGGGCGCTGAAGAGTCAGGAAATATGAAACTATGTCACCATACCAAGCAGAGGAAGAAATTTTTTCCTAAATCTGAATTGCAGGTGTTTGCACATCAAATTCTTCTATATCTGGAAGGTCTCTGTAAGTTTGCAGATGATTTATCCCGAGTGCTCTGAAATTCAATTCGGCTAATAGCTTAGCCATGCCCTGACCCTTGACGAGCTTAGTCGGTTTTACCTCAAGGTCAAATTCCTGAATTTTGGCTAACCATTGGCCTCTTTTTCCATCACTGTCAGGCTGAACCAATATGTCCTTGACAACATTGGTTGGTACATAGGAAATTATCTTGGAATGAAGCACATAAGTCCTAAAATCTTTGAGGTCTTTCACCATTGCGCATGCCTGTTTTTCTAGTATGTCATATTTTAGTTCGGCGTCTCTGAGACTTTTACTGAAAAATGTTATTGGATGCTCGAAACCTTCATCGTTCTTCTATAAGAGCACGACCGTGATAGTATGTTCGGAGGCGAATGAAAAAATCAAGAATTATTTGGTATAATCTGGGCTAGACAACACTGGTGCTTCTCCTATCACTTTCTTGATGCATTCGAAGGATGCTTTAGCTTCAATTGTCCATTTGACCTCGCTGTCTTTCTTGAGCATATTTGTAATCAGTTTAACAATTTCAGTGAAGTTTGGAATGAATCTTCTAAAAAAACTTATTTTTCCTAAAAGAGACTGGATTTCCTTTCTGTTCCTAGGAATATCTATAGCTTCAACCCTTTTAGGGTCAATTTTGATTCCTTCCCTAGATACTATATGGCCCAAGAGTTTACCTTCCTGCATTGCAAAATGAGATTTCTTGGGATTTAGAGACAAACCGAATTTCCGACATTTCTCGAACATCTGTTTGAGGTGTACCAAGTGCTCTGCATCAGAGTTAGAACAAATAGTTGAATCATCAAGATAAATAACCATGAACTTATCTCTCTCACCGACAAAGGCTATGTCCATTTCTCGTTGGAAGGTGGCCCCTGCGTTCATCAGACCGAATGGCATTTTATCGTACATGAAAGTACCCCATGGAGTGGTAAACGTGGTTTTTTATTTGTCATATTCATAGACTGCAATTTGATTGTAACCTGAAAATCCATCAATCATAGACATTCTGTTAGCCTCGACCACTTTTTCTAGAACGCGATCCATTTTAGGGAGCACATAATTGTCTTTAAGGGATGATCTATTTAGATTCCTGAAATCCACGCAAAGTCTGATTTCACCGTTCTTCTTCCTCACTGAAACTAAGTTGGCTACCCACTCAGAATACCTGAGTGTAACAATAATCTTTGCATCAAGGATATTTTTAACCTCCCTTTCTATTATAGGCAAGAGTATAGGGTTTATCTTTCTGAGTTTCTGCCTGAAAGGTTTTATGCCCTGTTTCAAAGGGATTTTGTGTTTGATGACAGTGGTATCATAAGTTTTCAATTTGTAGTAAGACCAAGAAAAGACATCTTTGTAATTTTTGAGTAACTCAACATATTTACTTTTCATTTCGGGTGGAAGGTATTTAGATATTTTGACCAGTTTAGGGGTTTCCTTAGTGCCTATATTACAATCTTCAACCTCTTCAGGTTGAGGTTGCAAGGTAGACTTTAGGGGTATGTCATCCTGATCAAATAATCTTTCCAAGGGAATAATACCTTTAGGGATTTGATTTTTTTTCAGCACCAACATGCAGTGATTAGCAATCTTATCTTGGAACTTTTGAGGATCTTCATCTTCTTGCATGATCCAAGTAGGGTCATTCTAATTTTCCTGGTCGATGTGAGTGTCAGAAAATTCATCCACCATTTCTAGAAATTGCTTGATCTGCTCATCATCTTCAAAGACCTGCCAATGATGAACATTATTTGGTATTGAAGGCTTGTTCCTCATCTCTATATGGTACTTTAGCTTTAGAACAGTAGGAGGTGTAAAAGTTGCAGACGCTTTGGGTAGAGAATCAACTTGTTGGTTCTCTATCCTGCGAATATGATGAATATTAAATGATGAGAAGAATTTTTCTATCAAATCCCAGGCACAGTTTCTGTATGACCTTAGCCTTATATGTTTGGATTGATATTGTTGCCTTATCTGTTTTACAATTAATTTTGTATCACCGTAAACTATTAGATTTTCAATTTTCAATTTCTTGGCAGCTTCTAATCCTAAGACCAGAGCTTCATACTCGCATGCGTTATTTGTATAGTCAATGTCCCACTGTAATCTGTATGAGAAATGGATAATGAATTCATCTCTGGGTGCCACAAACAACACCCTGACTCCTGCTCATTCCCAAGACGAAGCACCATCAAAAAACATTTTCCAAAATCCTACACTATTTACATTTTTGTTTGTTTCTTCTATTTTTTGTTTTTTGTTTTCTTCTTCTATACAACTTTCTTCTGTACATTCATCGAAACCATCATCAATTGATAATATACAGTTTCCTAAATCTTGATCGGTGACATATACAAGATAATTATTTGGGTTCTACGAATCACTTACAGTATATGCCAACCTTGTCTGTCTGTATAGACGGGTGAAATATCCACCGAATATCGGGATCGTAGCATGCGTCATGTCCAACTGAAGTGATCCTCCAAGTTTGGCACGCCAAGACCTGGATAGCAACATGCCATACTTTGCAGGGACATCAATAATGATTGCATCCATAAGAATGCTCTTTGCAGGAATCTGTGCAAGATTAACCACTAAATCTTTAATCATACCAAGACATTTAACTTTTCTTGAATCAAAAGAATATAGATCTTGGTATGGTCTAGTAATCTTGAGACCCAATTTTTCCATAATAACTTTCGGCATTAGGTTGTGGGATGCTCCAGAATCCAACATACAGTTATGTAGTAGGTGATCATGCACAATCAGCGTAATATAAAAAGGAGCGACAAAATCTTTGGCATTTTCAATATGCGGACCAAACATTATAGTAGGTTTATCATCTTCTAAATTAATAACATCCGCATGACTTTCAGCGTCTGATAAATTTATCATCTTGGCAATTTGATTTCTATACGTCGGATTTTTCACCAGTTCAACCAGAGGTACATGAATTTTGATCTTATTAATTTCATTTTCCATATTGAAACTTCCGATTGGTTTTTCGGCTTCTCTGGTTGGGATCTCTGTTTCTCTTTTTTCTAGCCTGTTAGTGTGCATTGCTTTTGTTTTGACTGTTTTTGTCTTGGCAACTTGCGTTTCAATTGTTTTTGTTTTGACAACTTGAGTTTTGGTGGATGGTTGAGCGGTCTCATTCATTTTAATTCTCGACAAGATCTTCTTCAGTGGAGTAGTTGTATAATTTTTATCTCTAGGCCTTAAATTATATTTATGTTGGAGCTCGACCATTATAGAGTTGACGATTCCTTGATAATCAGACTCTCCTAGATTATTTACACTTTCCTCATTTCCAGACAGGGGTTCTTGGTCTAAAGATTTTTCATAATCTTGTCTGGTTAGGTGAGGTTCTCGGTCGTCATCACTGAGATTGTTTATATCTTCATCTAACCCTTCACAGTCTTGCATGTCATCACTTTTCATGAATTTTTTTGTTTTAAAAAGGGTTTTGATATTTTGGTCTTCGTTTTTTACTTGTCTCTACTGGATTTGGGGGTTTGGATTCCTTTTGAAATCTCTCTTAGCAAACAAATCAGGCTTAGCTTGGTCTAGTTCCATTCTAGAGATTTTGTTTGATAACTCTTTGATTATCTTAGCCATGTCATCCATTTTTTCTTCCGAGGACCTCCCAGATCCGGAGGGTACTCCTTGTTACCTGAAGCGTCTAGTTGCCTTAGTTCCCGTCTCAACCTTTGATTTTAGTTTACCTGATGCCATCATGTTCAACTCGATTTCAAGGGCGTCGTCCTGCATTCTTGTGAGGTCGACATATCTCCTTTCCCTCAAAAGTAGGGCAAAGTCAGGCTCGAAAGCCCCTGTGAAAGTCACTTTAGCTGCGGGCTGAGAGGGTTTAATTTCTGCTGGGATTTTATGATAAATCTTGTTAAACCTCTGTGTGAACTCTAGGACCGACTCAAAATTATTTTTCCCCAGAGCCCCAAATTTTGTCAGATAATACAAGTGATCTTTATTTTCTCCTCATTATCTCAAGAAAGCTTTTTCTAGCACATTGTAAGATCCTATGGAACCTACCTGAAGCCCTCGAAACCAGAGTCTTACTTGTCCTTCAAAAGTTTGCACTAAAAGTCTTGAGTAGAAATCCTCATGCTCAATGCCAAGGATATCAACGAATTGGTCGAAAATTTTTATATGTTCTGTGGCAGTTAGATCTCTTTCTCCCGTGAATTTTTGTAAATTCTTCATATAGTTTTCTGGTAAATCATGAAGTACAGGGGGAAGGATTAAGGGGGCGTATTTGGCCACCACTTTAGAAAAAATACTAGGGGGTGGAGGTGGTCCTTGACCGCCTCCTCTGCCACCACCTCCAGCGCCACCTCCTCCGACAACAACCATTGAGATTCTAGGGGATGAACTCTGAGAGATATAAAGGGGATTTTCGAAAATCTTGAGGGACCGAAGTCGTGACTTTTAAACTTCTTCAGAATGTGGCGAAGAAAAATCTGGGAAAATGTTGGTGGGAGATGAAAACCCTAGAAGAGGTGGGAAAGACAAACGTAGACTGGTTTCTTTGGACTTACAGGATGTATAAATAGGCGAACCAACAGGGGACGACTCAGGGTATAAGATGCATTCCTTGGGATTTCAGAGAACGAAAACCTTGGTTTCAAGTGAGGATGGGGTAGACAGAGAATTAATGATTGTGGGTATAGACGAGGCTCTTCTATTCAGACTATGCTGAGTACCAGAAAAGTCGGTCTCAATCTTTATTTCACGTTCGCTAGTTGAGGTCTCTGTAGACGGTGTTTGTTTAAAGTTTTCCTCGGGAGTTAACCTTTCGACCAAAACCTTAGTATTAACTTGAGTTATTTTGGGTTGGTACTTCTTACCTAAGGATGAGGTAGTAGAATTGAGGTATCCCTTGGGTTTTAACAACTTTTCAAGATCAGATACAGGTGTAGTCTGCTGATCATCTGGGTTCTTCCTGGTATTCTTTCTACCGAATGCCAGTTTAATCTATAGTGGAGTCGCCAAGTGAAAGATAAAAATTAGCCTTATTATTGTATTCAATCTTTGTTCACTATCAAAGAGAGAAACTTACCATGTCGTTCTCCCAGGGAAAAATAACTTTGTTTCTTTGTCCCCGACAACGAAGCCAAAAAGATGTTGTTCCTAAAATTAAACTTAAGGCTTAAAGAATAATTTCAGGCATCAGGAATTTAAAGGAAAGTTTTAAGGTGTGATTTTTCTTCCGTTAGTTATATAAGGATTAATCCTTAAATGAAATTAATGACAGAACATAACATAGGTCATCTTTTGTCGTTTGAGTTGATTTATAAAATCAAATGATGTGGGAGGAACTTACAAAACTCTTAAACAAAATGAGGCATCAATACAAGATGAATCTTACCTTGTTCATAGTAGAAGAAAATAAAGAATGCACCCTTGAAAGGATATAAGATACAGTAATCCAAGTAGCTCAGAGGTCTTGTATTTACTTATAGCAAATACAAAGGAAAAACTGCTTGCTTATCAAACAACTGGTAAAATGTGATTATAGTAGTAGTACTACTAAATTGCAACCGCTCACTTATGAAGGAATGACATAAAGAAAAGCTAGAAATATGAGATACATGAGAAATACATAACTCAAACTGCAAAAATGTAGGAATCTCAGTCTGCACTTGTATTAATTCTCACCAAAGGAGAGTTTTCTCTATTACATCCAACAAGAAGCAGCCTTGTGCAGATCTTAAATCTGTGTATTTATACAACATTTGCCACAAATCAAAACGGTTGGACTTCTTACAATATCTAACTATGTCTAAAATGAAACAATAGGGTATGAACACCGATGGGCTTGACTGTCATTTTCTTCTGTCTCTTCACCTACTGTGAGAAATGCTTCTTCAAAGCGAGTAGGCTAATCAGATGAATAAATCTGCATGGTTCGTCAAGAGATCGATAACGGACGTAGGAAAAGTAATCATCCGTGAAAAAATGAAACTGTAATGAAGGTAAGTGCGGTAACCGATATAAATTGCATGACAGGCTGGAGGGAGAACAAGATACATGATGTGGATGACAAGTGTTATAACTGATGAGAGCACCGGAGGTCTGAACCGACGACTGCCACATATTTGACACTTCAGATCTATAGGACGGTATGTATGCAGAGCTGGAGTTCTAACGCGGATGACGACCGTTGATTTGAGGAGGACATGGGGCAAGGATCTACGAACTCCAGAAGAAACTGCTTCGGGTGAAAATGAGAGTAGAGAGGTTGAAACTTCTGAAGCCCGGATTCCTGAAGTGAATATTGACCGTCCGTCCCTGAGGACGCGTGGCGCTTGATCTGCAACTTAGGGTTTTTTGTCTGATGTTTAACCTCGCGCAACGTTGGCAACGTCAAATACCCGCGAGTTGTTGATTTCCATGATCCATTAAGATCTGGTTGTTGATCTTAGCAGAGTGAGATAAGTGCCCAGATTTAAATTAAGGTCACATCCCTTGGTTGTATGTGGTGATGATGATTGCATAACTAGCTCCACGAGGGCTCGTTATGGGGAGGTGGTGTGTCGGTCGAGAGGTGACGTGTATTAAGAGTGGAAGACAAGTGGCAAGGGATGATAGTTTTTCCATTTTGCGGGGGTGTGGAGAAATGGTTTTGAGGTAACCCGCTTTTTGTCCCGCAATGCATTGGGTGATGCCACGCAACCTTGATATAAAACCGCAGTTTAGATTGCGGGACCACCTCTCAAAATTAAGTCCCGTGCAACTCTGCGCCCCGCAATTGCCCTTGATCGTTGATCTAGGCGAGAGAGAGATAAGTCGTCAGATCTCGCTAAATAAGATAAGAGCCCGAAGGTTTAGCTGAGATCACAACTCTCGGTCATATGTGGAGGAATCTTCGCACAATTCTTATCCGTCGATCTGAATGGGGGACACTTGTCAGACGATCTCTACAATTGACTAGTTCGTATTCTATGGGAGTCAAGTAGTGTCGAGTAAAGAAATCTCGAAGACCCGAAGTGAATCTCCGTCGTTGAACTCAAAAGACACGTGGTGTTAGATCCTGCGCTTTGGGGATAACAACTTCAGAAGAAAGCTGAATAAATGAAGAGAGAATTCCCGAATTCCCGAAGCCCGGAGTTCCGAAGTGAATCTCTGCCGTTGAAATCAAAAGACACGTGGCGTCGGATCCTATGCTTCGGGGATAACAGCTTCGAAAGAAAGCTGGGTGAATGAAGTGAGAATTCCCGAAGCCCGATGTTCTGAAATGAATCTCCGCCGTTGAAATCAAAATACACGTGGCGTCAGATCCTGTGCTTCGGGGATAACAACTTCGGAAGAAAGTTGGGTGAATGAAGCGAGAATTCCTGAAGTCCCGAATCTCGGAGTTCCGAAGTGAATCTCCTCTGTTGAAATCAAAACACACGTGGTGTCAGATCCTATGCTTTGGGGATAACACCTTCGAAAGAAAGCTGGGTGAATGAAGCGAGAATTCCCGAAGTCCCGAAGCTCAAAGCTCTGAAGTGAATCTCCGTCGTTGAAATCAAAAGACACGTGGCGTTAGATCCTTCGCTTCGGGGACTTAGCGTTCCAGAGAGTTTGAGCTTCCCTTTTTGTCTATTTAGCCCTTTCTCTACTATATTTGGTCTTTTCGCCTAGTTTATCAGACTCTCAAATTAGTTCGGCGTTCCGCTAGGTTTTGATGGCTCCATTAACCTGCCCGAAACGAAAGAAGTCTGTAAGTTTTTCGCATTGATGGAAAATAAAAAATAATCATTCCAATCATTAACCCTAACCAATCATAAACATTATTAACAATTCGACGGTTTGGCTTTTAGAGGTTCGAAAGTAAGAGGGTGGGGATCTCCCGAAGATTGAAATCACAGAGAGGTTAATCTTCTATTAATCATTCTTATGGAGAGGTTAATCTTCTATTAATCATTCTTATGTTTTAATTTATTGTGCTTTAAACCTTGAATTAGACTCAAGAACTTCGACATTTCGGTGTTAAGGGTTTTCATTGTTTAGACATATTGAAATGCCCGAAGCGCGAAGTTCCGAAGCAACCTTAGTGATTTACTTCTTTAACAAGTAGGAGGCTCCATAACTCCTAAGAGATTAAGATCGTCCGATTAGATGGAGGACTTCATCCACGATGAGAATCAAGCGTGCGTTGTTCTTATTTTAAAAGGGAATGAAATCTATTTAAAGTCTAAAGTTTAGAAATATATATGTGTTCCAACAACACACACATGCAAGAGAGCACTTGCTCAATTATTATGTGCATTGTTTTGAAAAGCAAATTTGTTATGTGACAAGAGAAGTCACCACTTGAATTTAGAAGTTCCCATCGAACTATTTTTTGGTAGTTGAATCGTTCTATGATGTCACTAAGACATGGATCTCCATAGAACGATGTTGGGAAGTTCATTTCCTCAGTAAATTTGTCCTTTAATATTCCAAGTGGACGTTGCCCTTCAACATGTGCAATTTCGACAATCATGTCTTGCAAGTCACAAATGCATTGTGAGTCAATGAATCCATGTATCAATGTTTTAGCAGGTCTTTCATTCTCTAATTCATCGCTTATATCAAATTCACTAGTAGTGTCAAAAGTATGAGCAGAGCTGTCATTTCCTTCTTTAAGAACATTGTTCCAGTTATCATTTATACATATGTTATGTGCTTTTTACATGGCCCTGAAACATAATTCTTTTAAAGCTTTCCTGACAACATGCACACACACTTTACTTGTATGGTATGCATTCTTGTATTGCAAACGTCTTTTGATAGCTACAACAATTGTCATTGTATCGCTAATAAATTGTGGCAGGGATTTTTGCACAACATCTAGTTGGACAGACACATTAATAATTGATCCTGTTAAGGCCATTTGGGGTCGTTTATAGCCCCAATGTCTGATTTGTGCAAATGAAGTTCGCAGAGACACAAGTCTCTCTTCAAGTTCTCTAAGTGTACTTACATCTGGTAGTGGTGTATTACATCTTATTTGGTCAGGCGTTGCAAAGTGTGGAAATTTTCCATTTTCAAGTGATAGTTTGCATGGAAGACAAATATTGCCACTAGAAAATGTTCTATCATTTAGCGTCAAGCCGAGGTATTATGTTTGCAAGTCATGGGTGAAAGACTTAGTGTTTTTTGCGAGATTCAATTGCTCGCAAATCGCACATGCAATGGAAGGAGTGTCTTTAATTTGTTTCATATAGATCTGTTTTGCATCTCTCTTCCCTAGATAAGCATGCATAGTAAGTGTTTACTGGTTTTCATTGCTAGCAGTGCATGGTGTTGGATCTAGGCCACAGTATGTGATTTTTTCCTCTCGGTCAGTACCATGACCATTGTGGGATATGTAGCTACACTTGTTTCTCTCACACATCTATTTTTTCAACATGTGGTAGGTCAACTTATGGTTGCCACTGGAAATTAGTTTCACTTGTTGACAAGCCATGTTGAAGGTGGAATTGACATTTGTGAGGAGCATTTCCTCCTCACCATCTCAATGGTGAAGACGATGATGTTCTTTGTCATTGGACATGTGATGTTTGTGTTCAACAAAAAGTGTGAAAATGCGATTGTGTTGTGCATGCACAATTTTTTTTAGGTTGTGATATGTGATTTTTTGTTTCTTGGTTGAGCTCCCTTTCACCTCATGATGACTGGTTGTACAACCCAAAGGTCTAGAAAGAAGTGTACCAATGTATTTTTTTCTCTCACGCATGACCTCTTTCAAGTTGTGATAAGTTAGTCTACGTTTTTTGTTTAAGCTCTGTATGACCTGATGGCAATTGGGATGAGTTTCATTCTAATTAAATAACATGTGATGCTTATGCAAATTCAATGTGGTTTGGGTGGTGTGGACAGTGGATCTTGAACTGGAAGTATTTCTTATCAAAGGTTGATAATGGATGTATGGTGTATCAATTTTCAATGACATGATGTCAATTGTTCGATCGTAGCTTAAATCAATACAGTAGGAATGGACACTACCATCTGATAGGGCTGACCAGACCTGGATATTTACTCTGAATATGATAGATATCCATCCTAAACAAAATCTTCTACCCTCTACATTTCCTTTCTCATATGGAATTGCCATGTTTACAAGGTATTGTTGCCAATTTCCAATTATCGACACACTTTCTAGGAGATATGGTAAAAGGTGTTGATGCAAGCAATTAAATGCCTGTTGACTGCCACCTATAATTGCATTGCAAAATGATTGTACAGTGTAAAGGCACAGTGAGTGCACATCGAATTCTGTTGCTATGAAATAGCAAATTGCATTGAACAAACTATTTCCACAACTAGATGCAATAGTTGTCGCTATGTGCAATCCATGGGAGTGTATATGATGCATAATTTGTTTCCAATGCAATTGAAGGTCTTTGCAGATGAGGGACAAGTAAATATCATGTCCTCCAATATTGCATATGGATAATTTTCTATAGAGTAGTGGTTCATAATGACCACTCACAAGATTGGCATCATGGAACAAGATGCAATATGGATCCCTAGATGCAGTTTTGTTGAATAGTAGATATCTTGTTGTTCTTGTTAATGACCATATTCAAATTGATATATTCAACCACTTGGACAGCCATCGTATACAAAATGTATCTCCCCAAAGTCCCCTCTCATGTGTAGGTAGAGTTGTAGATGCATACAAACACATCTTAGAAAAATACGTAGTGACATCATGTATTCCATGCAACTGGCAAATAAAATCAGATGCTAATTCGTATTGATACGACTCTAATGCCTCAACATTGCCATTTTCTAAACAGGCCAAGAAATGATCTATCAATCCATTGTGCATGTCGGTCGAGGAATAACAAAAATGCAATAGAACTTGAATTGCATCGAAGAGGCAATCTCCCACAGTATACAAGAATGCATCTAATCTAAAAATCCCATTGCTATGCAATACCTGCTCGATGTTGTCATGTACAATGGAGTGTGTATCTATTTCATAACACTCAACATATATTACTTGCTTCATCTTTTAAGTTTTGATTTTCAAGATGTTTCCTAGCTATATCTACAAAAATGAAAACTATAAGTTTGGAACTGCATACCAATTCCGCTAGGTATCCTTTAACCTTCTTCATGTCAATTTCAATGCCCCGTGGTTGCTATAGCATATGATAAACAAACAAAGTTATAGTGAACAATGAACCATATATAAGAGATAACACAAATCAAATAACAATATAAATTTGCTCAGCATAAAGACCGAGTATTTAAGGCACATCATTTTTGAACTTATTCTACATCTACATCCTATGAGCATTTTGGTATCCATTGTATATTGTTTTACAATCCTATTCACCATTTATTTCCATCCCCACTCTTCACAAATCAACACCAAAAAAGATCTGAAATGACTTGTTGATGTCCTCCACTGAGAAAACCCATATACATGGTTTGTCGGATAAACAAAAGCGAAAGAACTAGGCATTACAGACTTTTACCACAGGAACGAGACCAGCACACAACATAACTTCTTAAGGTTTAAATTATCTTACAAGACAAAAAAGATATTCTAAGATGTTTCAATTATCTTACAACATGAAGAAGATATTCTAAAACTGGGTACTGGGAAATCTAGTCTGATACAGATCAGTGAACTGGCCATTCAGATTACAAAGAACCATTTCTACAATACAAGGTTCAGATATGAAAACGGTGACGAAAGATGATTTTCAAGACCCAAAGGCCAACATAGAACCAATAACTATATGTGGTTTTTTATCTAGAGAATAAAAGCATGCCCTGTCACAACCTGGAAAGAAAGGATGGTAAGGTCCTCGTAGATGTTTCCTTTGCAATGATAACTCTGAATTCATTTTGCAAACTCCTTTGCATTGCTATTTTCCAAAGATCTATGGTATGATGTCTGGGACATGGAAGTAGGCATATGTGATTGGAAGGGGACAACCTGAAAAAATTTCACTAAACGTATGGTTTTCAGGAACATAAATATGAGGAGAACATTTGATTTCCTTTTTTATATGTCACTATGGCTGCAACAGAGGTGGGTTTTGTGTCCAATATTGACATTCAAAGGGGAACAAGACGTTTTGGAAGGGAACAACTTGAAAAAAAATGCACCAAACTTATGGTTTTCAGGAACAAAAAATATGAGCAGAAAATTCGATTTCCTTTTTTATATTTCACTATGGCTGTGACAGAGGTAGGTTCTGTGTCGAACACTGATGTTCAAGAACAAGAACAAGACAACAATACACTCTTGTTTCTTTGGTCGTAGTAGTCACATACAAAGATGTTCTGCAAGAGGACTTTGACTCAGGCATTCCTAGTATTGAAAAACCATACTTGCAAACTACAAACAATGAATAAGAATATAACCATGGCACTGAAACTTACCCGTGAATGGGGAACGACAGAAGTGCAGTTCCAATCATGGATGCAGAACCCCAATTGTGCAAACTGCAACAACAAGTCCAACCGCGGATGCATAACCTCAATTGTGCAAACTGCAACAACACGTCCAACTGCGGATGCAAGAAACCAACCTTGCAAATTTGAAGCAAACAAGGGCCCATGATCTCAACCCTGCAAAGTGCAAGAACATGTCGAACTGCGGGTGCAGGACTTCAACCTTGCAAAGTTGAAGCAAACAAGAGCAAGCAACAAACACAAAACTAGTGAACAAGCACCAAAAGGTCCAACTGCAGCTGCAGGACCTCAACTTGGCAAAGTTGAATCAAACAACAATAAGCAACATCCAACGAACCAACGAGCAAGCATCAACTAGTGAACTAGTAATGTCGGTGAAGAACAATATTGCCCAAATTCACTGCAGACAAGATTGTATCCAAAAATCGGAGGAAAATGTATTGTAACACACTTGCTAAGTAAACATTTAAGGTTGTGAGGCCTGTTAGGTAAACATTTAAGGCTGTCAAAACCGTCCAAGGGCCTCGCACTGTGTAAACATTTAAGAAAGAATGCAGTGTGGCAGGCATGTTTACATACGTAATAATAAAAATGTCTCTTTTAGTACTGAATAATAATAAAAATTAAAAATAATAATAATAACAATAGTTCGAACAATAGAGACTATGCAAAAAAACATAGTCAAAGGACAAACTAATATGAAGTCAACTAATAAAAACTGACTCTCGATGCTCAAAACTTTGGATATCTAAACATTTAAATAAAAATAGTAAAAATTCAAAAAGATCGTAGATGATAAAAAACTTTGGATATGTTAACATATAAAACATTGGGAATAGTAGAGCTGGCAATAAGACCTTGAATCTATTATCCAATGAGATAATGACATATAAGGTTTTTTTATTATATAAAAAATAATGTTTTTAGTTCTCTAGTTCGAACAGTAGAGATTATGCAAAAAAAATTAGTTAAAGGACAAACTAATATGAAGTCATTCACTGTAGTCCCTCTACGCCTTCGGTAGGGACTAATAAAATCCAAATATTTTTTAAATATCAATAAACTAAAACATAAAATATAAAATATATAAAATTAAATTTATAAAATTAAATTTTTATATGTTTATTTTATATTCAAACAATTTATAATATAAATAATATTAAGATATCTATTTGAAAGTTCTTAAACATCGATGTTAATAACAATTTAATAATGTAATAGGTTGGGAAAAAAATTTATATTCACACTCTTTTTTTTCTCAAGATTCTAATTTTCTAGGAAAGTTATCTTTATAATGAAAATTTAGATTTAACGGATAATTTTACATTAATACATCATTTTTGAAGTTTTTAATTTAATAAATAATTTTATGAATACATTGTTGGAGGAAAAAGTAATTCAATAAATAGTTTTCTGTCACTATTCAAAGTTGATATTCACTCTCGCGTATCAATTACAAATTCATAACATCAAATATTAATATTCGAGCAAATTACGACGTCAATAAAGTATTTGGATCTTTTATTCAAGACTGTTCTTCAGGGAAAAGCAGGTGTGCTCTATTTTGGTCATTGGCTTGATGGTCACGAGGGTCCCACTCATACTATTCAATTTTTTAAAGATCGCTGACATTCCTTGTCTACGGCTTCCAACAACATTGGAACTTACCTTCCACTTTTTCCTTCATAACTTCTCTTCTCCTCTTCTTAAGATCTGATGTATCTTTTCAACCCGCTTACTTTTTAGAAATCTTGATCACTTGTCAACATTCTAGGCATGCTTACCTTTTGTGTGTGGAAAATTATCTAGATCGTGATCTTTTTGCTGATGTACTTGATGAACTTATTATGAGAACACATTATATTTTTATAATATAATTGAGGGATTTTTCTTCTAAAAAAAGTATTTATTTAAAACTGGTTAAAAACCATTAAATAAATATTTATTTAACACAGTTTAAAAACCATCACCGTCAATAAATTTTGTTTTAATTTATGTTCACACTTTCTTTTCTTTTCCAATAATCTAAATTGAAATGAGATACTAAAGTATTGAACATCAATTTATGATATAATTTATGATATGGTTGACTTTTGTGTCTTATATATATATTAGGAGAATAAATTTTGTTTTTGTTAATGTTCACACTTTCTTTTCCAATAATCTAAACTGAAATTCAATACTAAAGTATTGAACATCAATTTATGATATGGTTGACTTTTGTGTCTTATATATATATAATATATATTAAGAGAGCAAACTTTAAGGTTTTTTTAAGTAGTTAAATCATTTATTAAAGGTGGTTTGGTAATGGAAGCGATAGATTATCAAGTTCTATTATGGGTAGTGCTATTATGGTTAGTGGTTGAATCATGTGGCTATTATGGGTAGTGTTATTATTGTTAGTGGTTGAATTATCTTTTATCCGGATATTATGTGAAAGAAGGGGATCTCATAAGAGTTTTAATAACAACAACAACAACAACAACAACAACAACAATAATAATAATAATCATCATCATCATCTAATTTTAAGGTCACGATCAAGCCATACACCAAATTGGTGTATGAGACCCCCTCATTTGTTGGACAAGGGACCCCCTCTGCACAATGATTTGACTGCTAAAATTTATTGAGATGTACATACCTTACCCCCCTTTGGATTTGAACATGATATATATATATATATCCCCAAGGGTTAACTTAATTGGTTAAGCCATCCGCCTAAGTCATGTTAACGAAGAGATCATAGGGCATAAGTTCAAATCGAGTCAAGTCCCTTGATTTTACCAATTGTTATTGTCTTTGGTGGTTGAGTCACCCTCCATCAGGATATTTTGGGAAAGGAGAGGGATCATGCAAGGTTTTCTTCAGAAGTATACACACACATACATACTTCAAGCTAACCAAACTTGATTCTTTCATACAATTTGAGTGAGGTTAATAGTTAAGGACACGTGTTTCCTCAGATGTCACAATCTCAACTCTAAGGGAGTAGTGTATGTACACCTTCAAAGACTAAGCAATCAAATCATTGCATGGAGGGGGTCCCTTGTTCCACAAAGATAGGGTCATCATACATCAATTAGGTGCTTAGCTATGCCATGACCTTAAAATTAGATGATGATGATTACCACAAGGGTTAGCTCAATAGGTAGATGTGTTTATGTGAAATTTTTGGAATTCTATAATCAAATCCCATTGAGTCCCTTGGGGTTATCATCTGGTATTTCGATTTGCAGCCACTACCATCCTCCATTAGAAAAACTTCGGAAGAGGGGAGAAATTTGTGAGGGGGTGGTAAGGTAGTTGGGATATGTAAATCCCACTTGTCTTGGGTGTGATTATATTTATGGGTATTGT
>SNQJ01S0031418.1:7943-28850 GCA_010110895.2 Picea sitchensis
TTTCTCATATGTGTGACTGATGCTGAATATGCCATTGTTTATTCCCCTGCATTATTGTGATCATCATTTAGTGTTTCAGCAAAGAGTTTAAAAGAAGCATGATTGTTTAAGCACGGTGACAACTGATTCACCCCCCCCTCTCATTTGTCCAACACATGGCCAACTTCGTGATTGAAAGTATTAATATTTCCTTCACCCTTCTTATGCTTGGCCCTATTAAGCATTCATATTCAACAATTCAAGTCAAAGATGATTTCTCTGATACCAACATGATCCGGGATATTTTCATTAGGTGACTTATTAAAGAATTGTATTAAATGAGCATAAACAAAAGTACACCATAAAGAAGGAAAAGCTCAAAAGGAAAGAGACATAAGCATGCAATATGAACACAAAAACTTGATAACAGAGTTCGTCCCTGGTGGACTCTGTGTCCGGGTCCTTCTCTCAAATGGGTAGGTTTTTTTATTAACTCCATAAAAGAATTGGGAAAAATACACAAGTATACCTCATTCTGGAGTTAATATACAAAATCTTTGCTCAGATAAGAAAATAAACATCATCGTTGTGTTTGTGGCATCAAATTACCTAAAAATGATTGTCTCCATGCCTCGATACGAGTTTGACACTTTCAGGCCCAAGAGACACCCCTTCCTTGGTTTATGTGCCCTGCCTTTGCAATTAATGACTGGGAAAATTTTGAAATGCATGCCCTTGTATTGAAAACTAAGCCAAAATATGTACGGGCGCACTTGGTTCTCCTCCGTCTTGTCCCCCTCGAACATTGGTGGAAAATCCCCTTTTTATAATCTTTGCGGGCGGTTATGTAATAATGGGACAGTTTTGGCATGGTGGTTAGTAGAGGTCCCGGGATCGAATCCCATGGAATCCCATTGTTAATACACATTTATAACAATTTTGGCGCGCGCGCTAAATCTGGCAGTGGTTGCTAAAATGGTGGATAGTTGGTGGAATATGCCATATGTGGCAGGTGGCTATTATAAAGGAGGTTTGGAACATGGTCGTGTGGTTTGGCATATAACCAAGGGATGGGCCAAAGGCCTATCCCCTTTCCTTTTCTGCGCACATAAACATTTGACCTTAAATAAAATTCGTTCCATGGTATA
This sequence comes from Picea sitchensis, assembly GCA_010110895.2. Lineage (NCBI taxonomy): Eukaryota > Viridiplantae > Streptophyta > Pinopsida > Pinales > Pinaceae > Picea > Picea sitchensis. The sequence goes on from SNQJ01S0031418.1 coordinate 9,071, forward strand.
AACAAGGAACACATAGTGGTATGTTGGCTAGCATAGAGGTTGTAATTCCTTTGGGATAAAGTGGTTAGGCGTTGGACTCCTGTCAGCTCCAATACTTTTTAATGAACTATATCGTAAGAGGCCAATGGGGGGTTTCCACGTGGCAAACTCTCGTTGGTTGTCCTCTGCCACATGTCAACCAAAGAATCTTCCATGTAGACCTATAACATCATTCCACATCACCCTATATGAACATGCCACATCTCCCTGTAAGGATTGCCATGTGTCACCCTTTCAGTGGTGACACGTGTCACCTTGACCTTTTAACTTTTTGACCAAGTTTGACTTGAACTTTGACATCTTATATCTTTTGCATATGAGTCGTTTGCATCATTAGAAAGCTTGTGACGCGCTCTTCGCGACCATGCTGTTTTAACTGAGTTTTGGGAACTTTGAGTTTCTTCCCTTTCTCTGTCTATTGAATCCATTCTAAGCATTCTGAGTTGCTTCTACGAGTTCTGAGTTTTTCTTAGCCTTCTTTGGATCCTTTTTGGATCAATATTCTAGGATAATATTTATAACCTAAGTTCATTGAAGGTTGATAATGTTATTTTTGGAAGGATTTAAACATGAACATTTAAGCAAGAAGAGTATGGGGATAAAGTATTATCTTGGTTCCTTTCACATTATATTTTTCACACATGTTGAAGAACTAGGTATTTGTGATGTTGAACCCATTTAGTTTGTCCCAGCCTAGATGAATTTTAGGAGTGGGAATGAAGGAATGTCTAAAAGGATGGATAGATTTATGGTGGGAAAAAAGGTAATGGAGGATGATGACAGGATAAAATCATGAGTCAAGGAAGGGAAATATTATTCCGTCTTCAATTATTCAACAAATTGAAAAAGAGGAAAACAACCCCCAAGTCCCTTTCAAATTCAACCCTAAATCGTTGGAAAATGCATATTTCAAAAGTTTGGTGTGTCAAATTTGGAGGAAATATGATTCGTCAAATGGAAACTCAATTATTTTTTATTTTGAAAAAATATAAAATTGTAAAAAAGGTAGCAGTAGAATGGGTAAAACAAAAGTCTTGAAAAGTCTCTGACAAGGAGATATTGGAGGTTGAAGTTCCAATTAAAAATATATTTAAAGGGAACATGGAAGAAATATTTTCTAAACAAGAGAAAATAAATTTTAATAAGTTAAAAGAAAAGAAAGAAAGCTAATGGAATTGGAATAAGTTTAATGGAGGATGAAAAGTAGGGAAATGTGGCTAGTATAGGGGATTAGAACATAAAATTATTCCATAATTTTGTTAATCCTAGAAAAAATAAAAACACTATATGGTGGTTAGGAAGGATGATAAAACAATGCTAAGAAGATTTTAAGAGGTAACAAAGGTATGAGTAGTGCATTTTCAAAGGATATTTTAGGTATTGACAGGGAAATTATTGAAGAGATTAAAAACAAATTATTTCCAAGGCTCATTGAAGAGGAACAAATTGAAGATGTAGAAGTAGAATTCTATAAAGATTAACTACAAGTAATGTTGAAATATTTGAAAAGGGAAAAAATCCCAGGTCGTGACATGTGGATAGTGAAATTCTACTTTGGATACTATAATTTGATAAAGGATGAGTTGTTGAGAGTGGTAGAGTAATCAAGATCCTCCAGGAAAATCTTGGGAACCTTAAACTTGACCTTGATAGCTCTCATTCCTAAGAATAACAAACTTGAATATTTTGAATGTTATTGGTAAATATCTCTATGCAATTCAATGTACAAAATAATAGTGAAATAATAGCCAATAGGCTAAAGAGAGACTTCTCAGAGGCTATAACACAATAATAGTTTGGCTTCCTACATAAAAAATAGATTCATGATGATGTGGGAGTGGCCTAGAAAGGTTTCATTCCATAAATGTAAAAAGGATTCCACCAATGGTTCTTTAATTAGACCTAGTTAAGGCATATGACAAGGTTGGCTAGTTTTATCTGGACCCGATGTTAATTCCTATTGGAATGAGTCCACAAGTTGTAAATTTTGTTATGATATGCTTAACTTTAGTTTCATTTTGTAGTATTGATGAATGGATCGACATCTATGAATTTTCTATCCTTCAAGGGGACCAAGGAAGGTTTGTATTATGTTACTTTTTCTCTTGTTATTTGTTTCTTAAGGTTTAAGTGTTTTTGTAAAATCATATAAGAGTGAAGGAGCCATAAAAAGGATCAATTTGTGAGGTCTCTAACTCTCTCCCACTTAATGTTTGTGTATGATGTTATTTTTTTTGGTATAGGCTATATAAGGGAAGGAGAAAGGTATAAATAAATCCTAGATTTATATTCACTAGTACAAAATGAGAGATAAGTGACCAAAAAATTGACCAAAATCCACATATAAATGACCACTTTTGGTTTGGTGATCGTTGGTGGCTAATTTTTGGTCTCTTATAACGTGACCAAAAATGTGGTCATATTTAGTTTGGTCATTTATAGCTTGTCTTGTGGTCATTAATTTTCACAATTAATGACGAAATTAATGGTCAAATATATGACTAAATTAATGACCACAATACAAGCTATAAATGACCATATTTTTGGTTGCGTGATAAGATACCGGAAATTAGCCACCAAAACTGTCATTTGGTCATTTATATGCGAATTTTGGTCCTTTTTTTGGTCATTTTATATGCAAATTTCGTTCATTTTATTTTGTCACTTATCTCTCATTGTTTGGTCACTTATATCTCATTATTTTGTCACTAATTTAGTCATTTTTAATCATGTTATATGTGTTCATTATTCTCATTTTTTGGTCACTAATTTAGTCATTTTTAGTCATTTTATATGTGTTCATTATTCTCATTTTTTGGTTATTAATTTAGTCATTTTTAGTCATTTTATGTGTGTTCATTATGTTTTAGTATTTTTAATGGTGTCCATTATTGATCAATATAAATTTTTAGTATGATGTTATGTCTAAATTAAAAAAGAATCATGCAATATTCATGCTCATCTAATACACATGTGAATCATGCAATATTGTCACATTAATTAGTTAATTACAACACTTATAAATAATATAAAGTACAAACATATATATAAATTTTAAACCACATAAATTATATTATTTGAAATGTCAAGTATTACAACAAATATGGGTTTTCAACTGGATATCCACTAATGGACTAATATTGGTCCATGACAATATTAACTTCTAGTTCATCAATAGTATTTTGGTTGTCTTCCTGCCTCTCCATCTTTAACTTCTCGTAGAACTCAACAATCAACTCCACTACACGAACAAAGTCAGTTCCCTTTCCTTGACACTTTGAAAATAGATGTTTTTTGGTCTCCTGTGTAAAAGCGTCGATTGCATCAGGACTGCAAAAACCACTGGGAAGAAAAATAAGAGAATATTTAGAGGATATATGGAATATAATAGAGAAAAATTATAATGAAAATTCTAAAGATCTCACAAACAAATCCAACTAAAATTACTTGATATTCAAAATACTTGGACATATTTTGATAGTATCAAACATTGTCCTCTGCAGAAATGATTAAAATAGACTATAAAGTGATATTTTCAATACAAGCACTAGAAATGGTACATTAAGCATATCTAACAGAGCAACAAAATTAGGTAGAAAAACTTAGTAGTGAACATGTTGTTGAAGGTTCAGATGTTAATCATTACCAGAGGATCTACTACATTTGAAATTGAATAGGATATGCATAAGAATTCACATAAAATAATAGATCTCTTTATAAATGGTGTTATTGATGATAGGTTTCATTGATGGTGGAGATGGAATGTTATTGCAACATACTATCCGCACTATAAATAGCGCAATTCAAGGGGGTGAAACATGGTAATTTGGTTATTATAATAAAACTTAAAAGTTAAGAAGTTGGCCTAAAGTTGAAAACTATGATGTTAGTAACCTTAGAATAACTAGTATATCTATTTGGCATCACCCAATTGATAGAGGTTTAAGAATTGTACATCAATTAGTTCTCCTTGATTGAGAATGAGAATAAGCAAGTGATTGCAATATTTCATCTTCCTTATTTGATGAATGTTACACATTATGCATTGAAATGAGTTGACTTAGAATGTAGAATGAGTCTCAAGAACAAATGGAAATGATACAGGTGTTAAGATAGTTGGAAAGGCAGAATGAAAGAGGTGTGGTGTTTTCATGTATTCTTGAAATGTATATCATGAGATGGCAAGGAAGTACATCAAAAGAATGACAAAAACACCATCCAACTGGCAAAGAGTACAAGCATACTTCTTTAAAACAAGTCATTTGTATCCCAAAATATCTTTTCTTTGAAACCAACAAAGTATGGATACCCATGTGTTGAGAGGTGACAAACCAACTAATTTTTGCATACTACTCTTATTTACAACCATGTACATCATACGTTCCCAACAACATTGTCATTTATTCATCAACCTAAAGCTTCATTCAAAACACTTATTTTTCCAGTGAGACTAAAAAAGGTATCATATATATACTAGGTACAAAAAATAAGGTAAACATCAAGGATGTGTTTCTATAAACTACATTAATGGTTTACTTATTCAATGAGTTACCATCATCAATTATTACTTATAATTCCTATTATTATCATTCCAAATCCATGAAAATTCTAGAGAGAAGTAAATTTTTAAAACAACAGGTAGTGATTATATGTCCGTGTAATATAATTGTTTGTTCATGTAATATGAAGAGTACATAGTATATGTACAATTGATAACTTTTGTGTGTGTATGTGTGGTATTCTCTTATGCCCTTGCATACACTACCAATTTCTATTGTGTCTACTTGAATCAATAATCAATCATGTTAAAGTTTGCATGAGTATATATGTGATGACATGTTTAGAGCCTAATGAATGTGCAAATCATAGTAAAGATGGTCTTAACAGAAAGGAAATCATCTAGAATCAATGGGAGATAATGTAAATTGGCCCTAGAACTCCTTATGGAAAATTCAAGAGCCATAATGAGTGCTCAAAAGACGAAGGGGGGAATTAGGAAAGAGAAAAACAATACACATGGCACAACCCTATTAGTTTATTGCAGATCCTCTCCTTCACAAAGAAACTTTAAGGAAATTATAGCACCTCGAGAGAGGTAAAAAAGGACACCGCAGGGCCTCAAGTAGTCATTATGCAAGCTTCAGGACATCTTCATTTATTATATCACAATAAATGTTATGTGTCTTGTTTCCAAGGGGGCCAAGTTGCACACGAAAACATCAACCTATTATTTTGAGAAAAAAATTGTTTGAATTTGTTTCTGGGATGCTTGCAAATAGAAAAACCAAGGAAAAAAGTTAATACCATGTCCCAAAAGGAATCAATTTTTTTAAGGACATCAAATCTAATCTTCGTTCATCATTAATTTTGAATATGGATTTAAATGCTAAGGGTTTAAAATTGTGAGGTACAAGGTACTAGCATATGGTAGCAATGCCACCTTTGGTGACAACAGCAACAATTAGATAGTGGGTCAAGAAGTTTTCTTCTCATAGATGTCATAAATGTTGCATAATTGGTTAAGAAAAAATACTATAAGATCTATCATCTTTGTTTCATGGCATATCCATTTTCATGTTCTAGGAAAACCTCAGAAATCAAGGTTTCACATGGAAAAATGTTTCTATGTTACATTCACTTGGCGCAACGATTCTCAACATTGATTTTGTCAACATGGATTTTTCTATTCTCTAAAACTCCTTTGAATTGATACAAGGGAAACCTCCATGAAGGTATAAAAGAGTTTTAGGGTAGATGACAACTACTTAAGATGAAACGTCTAGAAACATTACCATTTAACTTTGAAATAAAATCACATAAAAGGAAGGTTAAGCATACAAAAGATGAAACGGGTCTATGGATACAATATTACTACTTTCTAGGGAGAATATATTTTCTCTGATTCTCTTGACATTGTATCAATGAACCACTACAAATCCCTCAATCATGAGGGTTCCAAGAGCATTGTGAATCTAAAAGAAACCCAAAGAAAATTTAATTAATCATGTGAGCATACCAATGCTACCGATTAATAACAACAGTCAGTTCAACCACAACATACAAGAAATCAATTAAGCCAGTTAGTACATGTAGGAATGCTTGAATTGCACATACACAGAGAGAACCCTTAGATCATGAAGGTTAATTTTGACAGATTCTTTCTTGAGCATCTCCTCTAAAAGCTAGAAGTTCATCCATATATCATAGGTCAAGATTTTTGTACTAAAAAATTCAATACACTGCTTACCTAAATCAATCAAGAATATGTCACCTCTGATGTTCGAGTAGACGGTTCTCAAGCCTGCATCTTTTCCATGATAATATTTCTAATTGTTATAACTAGATTGGCATGCCTTATTCTTTCACTAGCGGAAACTCTTGTTGTAATGATATCCATGTCAATGGTCCCTATCACCGTGACATAATGCATTCATTGAAATTACTGGTGTATACGATAGACCTAGCATAAATGGATAAAAATAACCAAGGCATAGTTCTATTTATGCAAGTGCAACTGGCACGTCTCCTAACCTATATAACAAGATTTATGATCCCATGTAAACTAACCACCTCTATCAACAAAGTCATAGGAATTACCAGTAACATGATTAGTTGCAGATTGTTGAAGGGAAACTTCAAGCAGCCTGGATTCTTCAACCACATCACAAATTTCAACTTGCATAGACCACCTATGTTAAGAATGAATTGACTTATGCTTTCAGGCTTCATAGTTGCAGATTGTTGAAGGGAAACTTCAAGCAGCCTGGATTCTTCAACCACATCACAAATTTCAACTTGTACACCACCCATGTTAAGAATGAATTGATTCTATGCTTTCAAAGCCATGACCCCTCGCAGGATATATATATATATATATATATATATATATATATATATATATATATATATATATGATTTTACATTCTAATATGAAGAACATTCACTTTAGTTTACTTGGAAAAGTAGATCCATGTAGAAGCTTCTATTGTATCCCGAGGTTGGTTTCTTACCCACTTAGAGAATCGAATATGAGCATGTGCTTCACTAATTTGTATTAGGCTTTAAATTTGTCTATGTGTTGTTGTAATTACCTGCAAATTTTGTCAAGGGACAAATATGGAGTTAGCACATGTAGAATTCCATTTATTTGTGTATAAACATCGTACTCAAGAGAGAGAGATGGATGAAGCACTCTTTGACCCTATTTTTAGTAATGCCTTTGGAAATATGTGCAACAAACCTTTTTACTGCTTCCAGAGAAGTTGCCCCTTCGACACATTTGAACATAACCATGGGTAAGATCTTCGGCAACCTCATCAGATATTTTGGGATGTATATGTTGTCTTTCATAACTAATATATGAATTTAGGGTTGACACATCAAATGTGTCTACTCTTAGGTCCTATAATGAGAAATAAAGTAATTAAAGTCATGTAAATTGAAATAATATCTAGTGCATTTGAAGCCATAGTAAGAAATATACATAATCCCATACCTCAGGCTCTTCATGATGCAATGCAACAAGATTCATTGCAAGGCATTGATCAATTTGCTCATCATCTTTGTCAAAAACCAGGTAAATCATATAAAACCTACAGGTGTAACCCATGAGATTTGTGGATTTGAAAAGTAAACAAACCCCACAAGGAGTCATACCATGTGCACAACACTGACTAAACTTTACCTAGAGAGAAATGTTGGAGGAAGTTGGATATTGTCAATAACTGAAAGTATGGGGTTGTAGCATGAACCACTAGGATTGGCACATGCTAACATATATGTCCTGGCATTAAGAGTGCTATGATCCTAGCCTTATCAATTGACACAGTCTGTTTTTCCATTCAACTGCCTCAAATAGAAGAACACATTATGAGATGTTAAACAAATGTAGGGAAAACAATAGAATGTGGGTAAGACTAATCAAGGGAAAACCCCTAAATGCACAATATATGCTCTACTAATTTGAAAATCAATGGAAATCCCACCTCATGTAGCATGCTTCAAGCATTATATGACATCTTGTCAAACTCATCTATGCAACAAATTCCTCTGTCACTCAAAATTAGTGATCCACTTTCCAATACCTATTACATTAAAAAAAAATCAATAATCCATAATTTTAATGGAACAAAACGTGACATATCACAGTTCCATTTCCAATCATTAAAATATTCAATTATGCATGTCAAAGTCATTAAACATACAGTTTCAGCATTTTCAGGATCCTTTGACACATAAGCAGTCAAACCAACTTTAGAGATTTCTTGACCACTTGTATAAATACCTCGAGGAGCCAACTTGTTCACATACTGAAGTAGTTGGGACTTACTCATACTTGAGTCCCCAACAAGTAGAATGTTGATGTCACCACAAAATTCCAAAATCATGATACAAAGGGAGGTTGGTAGTATACACAAAAGTGAATCTCCTTCATACAATTGAAAAATAAGTTGGTGCATGGTTGATGCACTTGTTTATGGTACAGGTTGACTACAGATTGTTTGGTATAGGTTGGTGCATGGTTGATGCACTTGTTTATATGTATCATTGCTTAAGAAATATATACATGATGCTAATCATGTTATTTATTGGAATGTGATTTAGGTGGAGAATGAAAGCGCTTTTCAAGTGCATCCGGTACGCATTTTGGACCGGAAAATAAAACAACTTCGAAATCAAGACATAGGGATTGTAAAGGTCCAATGGACCTGGTACAGTACTGAGGAAGCAACTTGGGAACATGAAGATGCTATGTGGGTAGAATACCCGCATATTTTTGAATATTTTGAAAATCTTGCTGATGTTATGTAAATGAGTTGCACTAAGGACAATGCAAAAACAAGGGGAGGGGATTGTAATACCCCAAGGTTGAGACCCTGATGAATTGTAATGATGTTTAATGAATTTTATAGGTTGGTGAGCCAAGTATTTATAAGCTGGGAGGCTTATGTGTTTATTAGGCTGAAGAGCGTAGATGCTAAGGCCAACAAACCTATTTTTCTATATGTAATTATGTAGATTATTAATAAAAATACATCGTTGCATGTGGACCAACCACAAAGAAAGAGTAATGGGGAAATAAGCTCCACTAGGAAGGGAAAGGGAAAGGGGGATAAGAGGCTAGAAAAAAGGGGCTAAGTTTGAGGGCTTAACCTAAGGGAATATTATAATGTATTTCCTAAATTACTAAAGTTTGGGAAATAAACCCAGTTATCCCAAGTTCCTTTCGGGAGAGGAATAAAAATACAAGTGGAGAGGAACGATCTCTTGGAGAGCCAAGTGTCATCCATGACGCATGAAAATTTATGTGGGGGAATTCCATCATAGTGGGTTCTCTCCCACCATTCTAACCATTCTTGTCCTCTTTCCTGGGGGGATCACTCACGATTCTGGCCATACTTCACACCCATTCACTCACGCACCGAGAAAGAACACAGTAAACCAATTTCATCGTTGTTGAACCTTATGCCATCGCCAACCTTTGTAATTTTGTTGAACCCGTACCCTGCCTTACCCAATTTTTTCTATTTTGGCTACCTGTTGAATTGAGGAGATCGAAAAAGGAAGTAGGTTGTCAGACATATGGTTTGAGGAGGAGGGTTGTCATGCCCATGGGTTCAAGAATAATTTTGTTAGGCCTGTGAGAAACTCTCTCCAGGTGAGAGAGATTGTTGGGGAAGTGATTTCTCCCTGGGGGAGTCTAGAAACAACTACAAATCTCTAATAATTCATGATCCAACATGTTGTTGAATCGCTGGAAGGGAAGTGGAGCAGTCGTTGGACTGTGGAATAGTGAAGGTGCATATTCTCGGGGTGGGACATGCATGTGGGGAATGAGATTCTGTGAGAAGTGGGCATAAGTAGGCTCCTTGGAGGGAATCCTTCCTGTTGCATTGTGCAACTTTTCATAGTCCCAACCTAGCCTAGGATTTCCTTTACCCTAGGTGAAGTTTAGTCCCAGCTTGGGGGTGACCCACTGTTGATAGTTTGGAGCAACGTGGTCTAAGGATAAGAGGTTCGTTGAAGGTCTCCACGCAGTTGGTGACCTTCTCAGAAAAAGATAAGTACCAAATCTATGTTAATTTTACATGCTATGTTTAAATGTTGTGTTTAGGTACATGTCTGAATGTTATCAGAATTGCTTGTATATACTGCATGTTTGTGTTTATTGTCACTTCCACATGAATATGTGTATGAAAAAAATGTTTATTTCTGTTTAAATTTGGATTATATATATATATATATATATATATATATATATATATATATATGAGCTCAAACAAAGCATGCATAGCTTAGTGGCTTAAGAACGGGGTGTGTTACAATTGGTTTCATCATTCGAATTTTATGAGAAGAACGAGATGAATACATATTATTAATAGATGCTTAACACAGAATAGCAAAGATACGACAAAACTGGTTTTCTATTCAATAAGGAAATAAGCTGAAACTGTAAAATGCAGCGGAAAACAAGCTTGATGGAATGGTGGTGGCTTATCTATGAGAAGAGATGTGATGGCTACGCTCATTCACAAGAATATGGTTACAATGAGGCCCTGAAGGAATTTTACAATAAACAGGAATGTCAAAAATCCTAGACATCCGAAAACCTAACACTAGGATATGAAGCGCCAAAAGTGATGTGGGCCCCATTTGGGTAAGTTAGTACATCAACTTCCCGGGGTCGTAACTTTTGTATATGATCTCCTTTTTAGGCGCACGATAGCCCGTTGGAAAGGTCTAAACGAGAAGAAAATTTTTCGATTGGCCTAGGTCAATGCTATTAATAGTCACCTGGGCCCCAAAAAACGTCGTGTAGGGCCTCAAAACAGCCCCAGAAGTTTGGAACCCGAAAAACTGCCGAAAATTTGCCAAGGTGGAAAACTATTTTTTGAGCCAGTGGAATAGGTGGTTGTCCACCAATATCCACTTGGATCAATCCTCCCTCCTTAGGAAGAAATAGTATCCATTTCATTGAGTTCCCCCATCAGATGAGGAAATTTCTACTGAATTTCGCCCCGGGTGAGCCACTTGCCTTGGTGCAGGAGCTGCCCTGCTTTGAGGACTCGATAAAGTTGGATCCTTTGTTGTCGAGTGCCCTTGATATGTTTGTCCACAATATGATTATTGGATGCATGTTGCATGCAGTTAGGGTTGAGATCTATTGGTGTCAACTCCTCTGCTATCCAAGGAAGGGGGGAATGTTGAATTCAAAATCATTGTCACCCACAAACTTGGTGATGGTGTACGATCCATAACGGAGTGGGTGAAGCTTTCGATGGGGCCCTGTAAGGCATTATTTCTGCAAATGCAACCAAACTTTGTTGCCCACCTTAAACTTATGTGTCACCCGACATTGATCATGGCGATGCTTGTACTTGGCATTAGACTTCTATAGAATATCCTGAACCTGTTGGCAGATGTGTTGGATATGATCAATGAATCGGGTGGATTTGTTAGCTTCTGGTGGAGTAGGGGATGATTCATCTGAGGTGGTCTCCAAGGGTAGTGCAACTTCCATGGGGCCCAATGATTGGAATTCCAACCCCACCTAAAAGGGGTTGTGGCCAGTTGAGCTATGTAGGGTTCGGTTGTAGCTATGATAGCCATATGGAAGACTCTCATCCCATGTGCAGGGGTGTTTTGAATTGTACATGCACAGGATATGTACGACCATCCTATTGATGACCTTTGTTTGGACATCTATCTAGGGGTGGAAGGTAGTGGAATTGGTTAGCTTGGTATCTAGAAGTGACCAGAGGCTTGACCAAAATGAGGTGAGGAACCAACTGTCATGGTTTGAGATAATGGTTTGTGGGATCCCAAAATGTACCCATACTCGTTCAAAGAAGAGCTTGGCAGTGGCTTCTGCTGTGATGTTCTTCTTGCAGGCGGCTAGAATCACCACCTTAGAAAAGTGATCAACAACCACAAAAACACAGTCATTCCCCCTCTTGGTGGATGGGAGGCCCAACATGTAGTCCATTAAGATGGATTCCCATGACCTGTTAGGAATAGGAAGAGGGGTGTACATACAAGAAAATGGACGTGGGTAACCCAAAGTGAACTCAAACATACTGAAAGAAGAGATTAACAGTCTTCTCAACAATGATCTTCTTTTTACATGGCATTAAGATACACATCTTGCTGAACCTATCCACTACGACATACAAATTATCATGACCCCCTTTTTTCATTGGTAAACCACCTACAAAATCCATGGAAATTCTTTCCCATGGATGGGATGGAACATGAAGTGGTGAGTATAGCCCTAATTTTCTATTAGTGGGATTACAAGTAGAAAACATCACACACCCCTTTACATATTTAGTTACAATTGCTTTCATTTGAGGCCAGTAACAAAACATCTGTAAATGATCCATAGTTTCTCCTACCCCAAAATGCCCAAATACAAGAGAAGTGTGATCTTCTCATATTACATGGACTCATAAACTTGTAGGAATACATAGCTTCCCAATATGATATTTTTCTTGCAGACAATAGTTCTCTACCTGTGCACCATGGGTTAGCTTCTCATGTACTTCTTTAAAATCTTCATCGATGGCATATTGTTCTACATAGATATCACGAGATAAAGAAGTATTCTTCAAAATAATAGAAGGAACAATAGGAGGTCTAGAAATCATATTAGCTACCTTGTTACTTGTACCCTTGTATTTGATTACCAAATGAAATTGTTGTAGAAAACCCATCCATTTGTAGTGTCATGATTGTTGCAGTTTGGTCTGTGCATGAAGTTACTGTAAGGGCTGGTGATATGTATGTATAATCATTTCCTTCCCTAATAAGTAGTGCTTCCATTTCTTTACACTTTGAACTAATTCATACAACTCTTTATCATATGTAGGATAGTTAACAACAACTTGGTTAAAAGTTTCAGAGTGGTAAAAGATAGGCTTATGATATTGCATCAATACTGCACCCATGGCGTATCCTATGGCATCTGTCTCGATCTTAAAAGGTTGTTGAATATTTGATAGTGCTAATACTGGTGCGATACTGATCTTCTCCTTAAAAGTGTCGAAATATTTTTGTTTCTTTTCTTCCCACTGAAAAGTGTTCTTCACACTGGTTAAGGCATGCAAAGTAGCTGCTATAAAGGAGAAGTTGGGAATGAATCTCCTCCAATACTGGAATGCACCCAAGAAGCTTTGGACTTTGGTTACAGTCTTTGGCTCATGCCATTTTACAATTACTTCAATTTTGGAAGGATCAATCTTCAATTGTCCTCCTCCCATGATATGACCTAAGTATACAAGTGCAATCTTTCCAAATTCACATTTGGACATTTTCACATACAACTTTTCCCTTTGAAAAGTATCCAATACTTGTTTTAAATGCCTTACATGTTCATCCCAAGTCCTACTAAAAACAAGAATTTCTTCTAAATATACAATCACAAAGTCATCTAGGAAAGTCCTGAATACATCATCCATCACACGCATGGAAGTTGTCAGAGCATTACAAATCCCAAATGACATAACTAACCACTCAAACAATCCATGTTTGGTTTTAAAGGCAGTTTTCCATGCATCATGTTCTGCAACCCTGATTTGATGGTATCCACTGCACAAATCCAACTTAGTGAAATACACAAAATTCTTCAACTGATCAAGTAAATCATCTATATGAGGAAGAGGGTATCAATTTTTCACTGTGATTTTATTTAAGGCCCTATAATTGACACACATTCTCCATGTGCCATATTTCTTTGGCACCATCACGATTGAAGAACCACAAGGATATGAACTGGGCCTGATGACTCATTGATCCAATAATCCATGTCCCTGCTTCTTGATCTCTGTCATCTCCACAACTGACATCCTCTACATGCCCACATTAGGAAGAGGAGAATCTTGTTGAAGATGTATCTCATGTTGGATTTCCCTCTTAGGAGGTAATCCATTTGGTTCCCTAAAAATATCATCATACTTAGAAATAATATCAATTAATTATTGTTTATGAGATGGATCACACCGTTGGAAAGCATCGGATGTCCCTACATCTTTCTCTTTGATGACCATGATTACATATCTCTTATTATTGGTTATGAGTCTTTTCATTTTCCTTGCACTAACAGGTGTTGTAGTTACCCTCATGCTATGAGCTCTAACAATATATTCCACTCCCCCCTTAGTAAGGTGGTATTTGTTCTCATGACAAAAGAAGACTTCTTTTATATCGTAAAGATAAGGACTCCCCAACACTATGCCACATATATCAAGTGGTACAACATCCAAATCCACTTCATCAATCAACTTCGAAGCAATAGAAAATATGATCCTACAATTTTTGGTGACATTAAGTTTTGATTTATCACATACCCAACCAAGAGGACAAGGCTTTGGATGTGGTTTCGTTACAAGACCCATATTCTTGACAAGTCCTTTAGATATTAGGTTTACTTGGGAACCCAGATCAAATAACACATCTATCTTAGTATGTTTAGATACAGCTCGTATGTGAAATAACTCATTCCTCTTTCATTCATCAATATGAGATTCATCATTGGAACTTGAACTAGTATGAAGGGAATCTTTACCTTGTACTCCAACTATTGTGATCTTTCCTTCATCTCCTGAATCAGAACCAAGATCTTGCTACACTGTAGTAACGGTCTTTGTCTTCCCATTTCCACTGAAAGAATTAGGACACAGAAAATACACTGATCATCGTTTTGTATTTTTGCACTGAAGTAATCATTACATATATATAGCAGAGTAGCAGGTTTAACAGACTCCAATATAAATAGATATGAACCTCTTGTAACAACATTCATTAAATTGCTCCATTATTCTCTAACACTCCCCCTTAATGGAGAAAAGGATTTTCTACCACAATTCTCACACAATTACAACACTTGAACTTTCGTTTGTCTGTCTGGTCTTCCTTAGCATTGAAACTCACTCTGCAATCACATGGATTCCGCTCTTTCTTCTTCCTTTTCTTCGAGCTTTCCATCGACACATTTAAAGTCAAAACGCTTCTGACCATCTTTCTTGCGCTTGTATAACTGACAAATTGACAACTTGGCTCATCGGGGTTTCCATGATAGAATGTGTCAACTAATGAAGCATTATATGTCTTCAAAATTCCTCTATACAAGATGACCTTAAACATAAGAATGTTTGTACTTGAAACTGGGGCTGCTAGCTTGAATCAAGATACAAGTTCTTAGTTTTACATAAACACTTACATAAAATCACACCACACACCACACATACATAAATATATAAATATCACTCCTTATTTTAGAACAGTATGAGAGATGGCTCTCGTGGTTCTTCATCACTTTTTGATAATTCATCCAGGTCGACAATGTATGCAGATTCCTTACCATTCAGGAGATCTCTAGCATGAGCTCTACAGTTCCAAGCTATATGTCAATTTTTGTGATAGTAGAAGCATTATGTTGAACCCTTGGTTTTTCTCATCTTACCTTTTGAGTACAATGCAATTTCACGTTGACCATCTGCATCCAAGTTTTTAGAATATGTCCTTTTTTCTTCAGCTAACAATGATGTTACCATTCCTTCCAATGTTTGCGAGGGTAACTGAGTTAATGTAAATACACCATTGCTATACTTAGAAGATAGACTATTCAATAGAATTGCTTTAGCATCATATGGATCTACCTTGATACTTGTTTCAGCTAATTGTCTAAGTAGAGACATTAACTCATTTATATGAGTAGAAAGATGAGTCTCTTCATGCATTTTGAGACTAAAGAGTTGCAGCTTTAAAGAGAACTTTGCATTCATAGCCTTTTCCCCAAATAATTTACTTAATTCCTCCCAAATTTCGTTAGATGATTTTGCTAAATCAATCAAATGCAATTGCATATTTGAAAGAGCCAAGCCAATAATATCTTTAGCCTTTTCTTCCTTCTTTTTGCATTCAACAAGAAGTCTCAAATCATTAGGTGCTTGTTCTGTGCCTTTTACTATGCTCCACAAACCTATATTCATCAAATGCATTTGAACTTTAACTTTCCATGTATGGAAATTATTACCATCAAATTTCTCCATAAGTAAAGAATCCATATTACCTCACCTAAAACTTGTCTTGCAGTCTCAATACTCTGCAATATGCACAAATGAACAACTTACAAATGATTTCAACAGTTTAATTTGTGGCTCCTCCTCTAGAGAACGATGGCAGTTGTTTCACCCTGCAGAAATGGTAATAAATAAAATTCCAGGTTGTGAAATTTTAATGCAGAGATTGATTACGGTGACAGATGATCCATCGATGTGAATTCTTGTGACAGATATGAATTCCTCTTCCACGCAGATGCAAATGGAGTTAGAACTACAACAGATTCCAGCGTCCTCCAACAGATGTGATATGGGTTCTTTCGTTTTCAGATGTTGATGCAAGCAGGAAGGCAGGGATCTCACCTTAATACAACAATTGCAAATTTAGATGATGCAGGAAGGGATCAACGATGGCTTCAACAACATAATATAGACGCAATTGGACAGTGGAAGATCCTTCAGGAAAGATCTGGGCTCCTTGCGAAGAGTGTGACAACGCTCTTCCAGCAGCTCTCTCGTAGTAGGGGCGGCTTCTTCTTAATTCCAGTGAACAGAGTTTGCATGTGCACAACTTGTCCAGTGGCTCATGATCTCTCCTTCATGCACAACAGATAGCAATACGAATCTGATACCAAATTAGATTGAAAGAATTAGCACACAAAAAATACACAGATCATCGTTTTGTATTTTTACACTGAAGTAATCATTACATATATATAGCAGAGGAGCAGGTTTAACAGACTCCAATATAAACGGATCTGAACCGCTTGTAACAACATTCATTAAATTGCTCCATTATTCTCTAACTAGGCTCAATTCAACTAGGCTCAACAAAAATTGTTTTTAAGGGAAATTTTATAATTTTTAGACTTTACTCACACAACAATGATCTTGAGGTTGACCAGGTCAAAAAGAGATAATGTTTTCTAGGTGCCTAGGTTCATTGACTCACCAGTGTTAAAACCGCGACGTGCCCTTCAAGATGCACTACGTGTGTAATACCCTTAGGCCGAACCCAATTGTAAATCTAAATGAAAATGTACTTAAGTTGGTGAGCTCTTTGATATCATTTTTGTATGCACCTTCCATGGTATAGTGCGCACATGTACCGTGCACTAAAATGATGAAGTGTGCACATTCCAGGATACTATGCACAAAAAAATTAAGTGCGTGTGATTTTGAGGCCAGAGAGCCTTTGTGTATATGTTGTGTTTTATAGGATGATGAGCCATTTATTATAAGCTAGGAGGATTATGTTTTGAATTACGTCAGAGAGTCTATATGCTAAAGGCCAGTGAGCCTATTTATGTATATGTCTCATCATTAATATAATACATCGTTGCGTGTAGACCGTCCATGATTACATCGCTAAGTGCAGTAGACCGGCCCATGATAAAAGAGTATGGGAGACTAAAATCCAATTTAGGGAAAGGGGGGCACTAAAAGTTAAGGAAAAGGGCTAATCTAGGGAGCTTATGCCAAAAAGGAATATTATTAATATTCATTATAGTATAAAGTATGGATAATTATTTTATCCTAAGTTCTAAGGATGGGGACAAGTGGGACAAAGTAGCTCCCAACATGACAAGTGTCAAGTTGGGAACATGCATACACATAGCTTGGATTTAGTTCATTTTCCAATCATTCGATGATAATTCACTCACTCATTCATTTATCCTCCATACCTTCTAGTACATGTTTCCATACCCGTATCCATACCCATACCTGTACCTGGTTAGCTTGTGAGTTGGACTGAAGAGGCGGGTTGTCAGGCCCGTGGGATACTGAAGAGATGAGTTTTCAGGCTCGTGAGCATTTCTTTCTAGGTGAGAGAATTGTTGGGAATTGATTTCTTGAAGGTGCTAAACTGTAGCTACAGGGCTCTGAGACTTCTTGTCCGACATGTTGATGAAGCTCTGGAAGAGAAGTGGGCCAGTCAAGGGACTATTGAGAAGAGAAGGGGCACACTTCCTTGGGTGGGACATGCATGTGTGGAATGAGGGACTATAGGCTGTTAGTTTGATTTGGCACTTGTGATAGAGTCTTTCCCATTGTCTTTGATACATCATCTTGGTTAGTAATCCCTTTACCCGGGTGGAGTTTAGTCCCATCTCGTGGGTGACCCACTACTAAGAGTGATGAAGAATGTGGTCTAAGACAGGGAGGTTCGTGGAAGGTATGCACGTAGTTGGTGATATTCTTACCAAGATAAGTGTCAATTGTGTGTTAATTTATATGCTGCATTATTATTTAATTCTTTAATTTTATTGGTTTTTCCTGTATGTGGTTTATACCTGTCTTTATATTTATGGGTATTTCCTGTCTCTGTTTCATGTATACATTTACTGTTATTTCCATATGATTCTTTGCATTTACAAAATCTATTTTTCTATTTTATGTTTTATATATAAATTTCAGCAAGAGTTCTTGTGTGTATATGTTTTAATTTGCATACAGTTCGAAATTTTTTAAGTGGCATAGATAAGTTGTATGTTGGAGATGTTACAACATGCTCAAAGGGTGCCACTCTCCTTCATTCAAGTTTCAATTATGTGACATGCCCTTTAATATGCACTATGTTCTCCAAGGGTGCCACTTTCCTTTTGACTGATTTTGGTAGATGTCGAACCCTTGGAGGCAATACTCTGTTAGGTGACCTTGTGGGAGACTAAGGGCCTCTAAGGAATAAGAACCATGCCTTATTGCGTGTCCGTTAGAATCATCGTGATCTACTGTCACAATATTCCCTCACGACATCATGGATCTCTTGAACTAGGTAATCGCTAACCTACAGTTCGATCCACAATGGGAATGCTAGTAGGTTGTGGCAGGGCTGCTGCCACACCTCTCCCTCAATATCTATGGTTGTCGTGCATGACCCCTTTACTCCAAATGTGAATCTGATTAGAAATCTATTTTCATCCTGTATCCATCAATGAACATGTCAACGATCTATAATCAACATCATAATATAAAAGTCATATTTCACATATGCAATAACAGAAATACGCAAACCATAAACAGTCCACTCCTTGACTCAATCCGGAGTCCAAGGAGGTCTGTCGATGCCATTGGCATCTTCAATCTATACAGAGTCCTGCACACTCAGGAAAACCCAGTCAATAGCACATGTTGATACAAATATAATCAAATACATATCATCATATCCACAACACCATCATAATCCATAAGTGAAACAAGCAATCATATAATGAACCAGATCACTTGCACGCAAGTGTCCTCGAAGAATAACACCAATCAGGTGTGCACAAGAGCATGATGTTACAATGATTATCACCCAAGGGCTCTTGAATCTCTATTTTCAAAATCACCCAATCCTACATAATTTTTATGATCCCTTCCGATGATATTTCCTCAATAGTATCATCGGGAGGGGACATCAAAAGGAACCATACCTATAAAACATACCTCCTCCCGACCACATCCTTTGACAATGATACTTTCCTTTCAATGCACAAACTATTTATGTTAAAAAATGATATTTACCTTATACATATGTTGTTGGATCATGTTGTCATTGATGCCAATGGTTTGATTATTTGGGATATTGTTGGATCATATGTCATTGATGTAAATGGTTTGGTTTGATTGATGTCAATAATTGACTGATATGATGCCCTTGATGAGAGTGATATATTGATAAAGATGGATTATTGATATGA